>JBANCY010000775.1:0-20369 GCA_037040045.1 Phorticella flavipennis | reverse complement strand
ATATATATATATATATATATATATATATATTCCGAGGCCCAGAGTCTGTGAACTCAATCTCGATAAAAGATCTAAGGATTTCCTAAAATACTCTCTATCTAAACGTGAAAAATTCCTTCAACAAGCTTCCACAAAGGACTTTAAGATCTATATGAATTTTAGCTAGGGTCATTAGTCTAACCTTTATATATATTATGGGTTAACTGAAACCCGAGGGCTTCTCCTCTTGTTAAAAACTCAATGAGATGCTCTAAAATACGGTTCAACTGTAGACGAAAGGTTGCTTCAAACAAGGACCTTGGGTTCTATGAGAGACTTAGCTTGGGATGAACTTCTAGTCTTTATATGCTTTATCTAAGCTATATCTAAGTGCAGGAGGTGCATGGGGGCCTGGGAGGACCAGTGGATAGCACTTTGTTCCGCCAAACAAGAGGTCGTGGGTTCAAGCCCCACTCATGTCGAGAGCATGACCCTCCTATGGAAAGAGTAACTGATTATTTCTGGCTGTGACCCGATAAGGTTGTTATGGCCACATAATAATAACAGGAGGTGCCTGAAGGATGGGCTAACTAAAGGCCTAAACCATCGCCTCTTTTTCGTGTCCAGCCCTCGCTTCAAAACTTAATGGGGTGTTCTAAAAGGAGGTTAAACTTATCAGGAAGGCTTGCTTCAACATAACCACAACTCCCAAGGGTCTTAAAGTCTATGTGAGACTTAGCTAGGGTCCTATAACCTTAAACTGTGCAAGAGGTGCAGGTTTAATGGGATAAGTGAAACCCCAAACCCCAAAGGTCATCCGTCCAAGCTATGATTAAAGATATATATATCTTAACATGTAATTGCTAGAAACAAGGATGAAACGAGAGCATTTATAGAGTTTTAATAGTCCGTAGAGTTCTATGGCATTTCCAGCTCTTTCAACTCTACAACTAATGGTTCTAGAGGTTCCTCCTTTATATTTGGGTAGAGTCCTAGCACTCTTAACCTTCTTTTTTTTGTTTTGTTTTCTATTTGTATTCGCTTTTATGTTCTATTCACGCCAAAACGATATAGTATATTTTACATTATCTTTTAAGTATTTATCTTAAGCTTTGAACGGATTTCCGTATGCATTTCGTAGCACGCTTTACACCCGGCAAGTGCATGTTGCTCCAAAAAACAACTAGTAAATCATGCCTCGATTTGTAGAAAAGATATAAACAACAACCAAAAACTGTAGTATCTCCTATGGAACACTTGGAATTGGTTATAATCTCTATATATATATTTTTGATTCTTATTTGTTGTTGTAGATCGCCCTGCAAATCGCGGTCGTTACGGCAATTTCAACAATGACGAACGCTTCGATCGCAATCAGGATCGTGATCGTGGCCAGCGCGAAGGCAGTTATGGCAATCAGTCACGCGATGGGGATCGGTACAACAACTTTAGCCGGCATCGTGATCGTGAGCGTACCCATTATAACCCCAACCAGCAACCTGATCGTCCCAGTGGTGGCGGCGGCGGTGGCGGTGGCGGCGTCTCAATGGGAGCCATTGGTGAGTTATATATATGGATATATAAATGGGAGATCTTTAACTAAGACTTACCATATGTCTTATAGATGATACTGAGCGGCCACGCCTGCAGCTAAAACCAAGAACTATCGCAGCGCCCATCAATGCGGTCGCTGAGACCAAACAATCGGCATCGATCTTCGGCAATGCCAAGCCGCGCGAGGAGAAGCTCAAGGAGCTGCAACAGAATATCAACCATAATGGCGATAACTAGGCCCGATCCGGGCCCCCGGTTGGCGCCTCTAAAAAAAAAAAAAACAAATATGCCTATATAAAAAATGATAATTAACAAAAAAAAAATAATGAAGATGAAACGAAGGAAGGGCATACGATTTATAAACGAGGATTTAAGAAGAAAGAAAACAAAAACATAATTAATAACTACGCTATATAAAACTTATTATATACGAAACAAAACAAAACAAAAAAACAGCTATGTACTATGCATACATAATAATACACACATAAACAAATACATACAACTGCTTGGCTGGCCATTACAACAACAACAAACAACAACAGTCTATGTAATACATAAAAACCATCCAAAACCGTGCAAGGAGGCAACTTAACGAAAGATAAAACAAAAAACCCCCGAGACAATTCGAAAACTTAACTTTCTTACAACAACAACAACAAAAACAACAACAATGGAAAGTCTTTAAATGTTAGTTTGTAAGCAGCGATAAAGTTAGAGCCCGTCGTGCATATAGCTATAGCTATATATATATAAATATATACAAGTATATAACTAAAACTATGTATAACTCTATATATATATATACTTATAGCACATATATGCGCGCTGCTATTTGTTAGTTAAGTAATGCATATATAAAACAAAAACAAAACTATAAAGAAAAACATATATAAAACAAAAGTTCTATCATATAAGCAAAAAATAAAACAAATTCAAAAAAAAAACAAAGCAAAAAAACTGAGTTAAAAAAAATCCAAAAAAAAAGCGAAAGGAAAGAAAGTAAGAAAGAAAGTTTGACACGCTGATCACAGGCAAAAAACAGTTATATATATAGCAAAAGTCTAACGAATCGAAGCAAACACCAACTAAGTACGTATTACATAAAGAGGAAAACCCCATAAAAACTTGAAAACAACAAACAACATATATATATTTATATATAGTAAACCAAAAGCTATAACTATGTAATTCAAGCAAAAGTCAGTCCTAAGTCGCCACACAACAACAACAACAACAACAACAATCTATATATATATATATCTATACTTTTCTCTCTCAAAACTCTTCAAAAAATATTTCAATTTGTAATAACTTTTTTTTATCTTAAATTAAAAAACTTTTTTTGTTGAACCGCTCTTTTGTTTCGTATAATGCTTATTTTTGTTGTTGGTAAGGAAAAATCAGAAATATATATACATATATAAAAAAACACACACACACACACAACGACTAACAGTATATAGCGGGCGGTTTTTGGCTTTTTTCTCACCAATTTTTCCAGCCAATTTTTGTGAAACTCCTTTGCTCTTTGCTCTTTCTGTACACTATTTTTTCCACCCTTTTTTCACTTTAATATTTATTTTACAATAAAAAACTTAACAAATATGAAAAGATGTAATTTTTATAGACACCTCAGTTCTATAGTTTGTACTGTCAAATTTTTGCTAGGGTTGCTCCTTTACCATTTCCATTGCACTTGTCAAAACACTTTTACTTCAAACTGACTACGTCAATGTCAAGACGCAAAAGTCTTGTTGTTCAAGAACTTTAAGAGACTGTTAAATATATTGAATTTCATACAGTTTCACAGACTTTTCAATTTGCTCTAATATTTTTGGATCTATAGAACCTAACACAAACAAAATTTGTCATTTTATTTAAACTATAAATATAATATTCGAAAAATTTCATAATTTTCATAACAATCATTTGTACATTTATAGAACTCAAGTCGAAAGTTTTTAAATCAGGATTAGCTTCAGTTCCGGCAAGTCATAAATTTGTATATGAGAACACCTTATATCTTCGACATTACGATTTAGAGCAGTTCAACTCTATATTATAGTTGAACTCGGTTTGAAGTACCACGTTTTAGAGAAGTTCAACTGAAGTATGAAGATGTGAAGTATGAAGCCCTTTGTCAGATATGATATCATGCTACCACTTCACATAACTTCCTTGTGTATGCAGCAATTAGGCTGAAATTTTTGGTATATGTTTATCAAGCTGTCTTATACTAATAAACGCATTTTCAAGACCCCCAATTTTGATTTGCTCACTTTATAAACTAATATATATATAGAACTATTTATATATTTAACTTTGTTAAATTTGGAGCTATTTTGAACAATTTACATAGAAAGAAAGCAATATATATATATAAACACAAATCCAAAATAAACTTGCGCTGCTTTGCGAGGGTTGCCAGCAAAGTTATACATACAAAAAATACACGCAAAACGAAATTTTTAAGCAAACTTGTTCTTAACTCGAATTATCGCTGAGCTCAATAGACGTACAGACGACTGTTGTACCATGGCCATGCACATTGATCAAGAATATATATATTATATATATATATACATTATAGATTCATAGTTGCCTACTTCTGTCTGTTACATGCAGCATACCCTGTATTTACGGGGTATACGAAAAAAAACTAAAAAAAATAAAATAACTAAAAAAATATGTACATTTTCCTTTTTAATTTTGTAACATAAAGAAAAATTTATTCAAAAAGAATAAAAAAAGTACATAAAAATGGTAAAAATCTATATATATAAATAATATACAAAAAAATTTTGATAATTTTAGCGCTAATCCTAAACAAGGTCAAAACAATTTAACTACTAAAATTAATAAAAAACAAAATAAAACCGATTTGTATTTAATCTTAACACTTAAAGTCCCATCCAGCTAGAGGCAGCAGGCAGTCAGGCAAACCGATATGGAATCGTAATATATATGATATGATATGATATGATATGATATATCTATCCCTAAAAGAAAACCCCCCAAAATACATAACAGATAACAGATAACTAATACCATAATGCCGATAATACCGCGTATGATTGATTGATTGATTGATTGATTGTGTGTGTATTGTAATTAAGAACTTTGATATGCATTTTAAATGACGCCCCGAAAGTATGGAATAATTTTGATGGTAAAAAAACTGAAAAACTAAAACAAAAACCGAAAAAAACGCAAGAATTTATACAAAGCAAAAGTAGTCGTTAAATTACGTCTTAAAAATAATATTAATATTAATACGAATACCGATAACAGATATGAGCATGAATATATATATACATATATCCATAATAACTAATGCCATACCAAAATTGGCAACTTAATAATAATTAATTATCTTAAACAAAGGCAACCAAACAACAACAACAATTTCTATGAATTATTTAATTAGCAAAAAAATTAAGACATGAAACAACAACAACAACATAGCAATAACAACAACAATAACATAGTTTCATAATCCAATTCTAAATCGAAATTAAAAAAAAAACAACAAATTTGCATCCTTAAAAAAGCAACAATTCGAAAATTACATAATTTAAAAACTCTTAACAAAATATATATACACAGACACATACACACGCATATGAATATATATATATATATATTTTTTGTTGTTTGAACATTTTGTACGATATATATATACATATATATATATATAAACAAATCCATTAACTGTTTGTCGTCTTTCATTTGGGTTGGGATTTCCAGCGAAAATCTGATGAGTTTGGGTTCGTTTCGAAAGAACTCTTCTAAAAAACCCCATAGTTTTGATAAATTGGCATAACGATGGAGTAACTGTTCCTCAGAAAAACCAAAATATATCAACGAAATATCATTTTTGGAGTAATGATGGCAAAATTAACTCCATTTCGAGGGGATTCAGTGTAAAATCAGTTGAGTTTAGTAAGGTGGTTTAGGGGACTGGGTGGATCAGTGGATAGCGCACTGTTCCGCTAAACAAAAGGCTGTGGGTTCGAGTCCCACTCATGTCAATAGGCATGACTCTCCTAGCAAAACTAGGTTGTGGCGGAGGACTTCAAATCCACCCAAGTAAAAAAAAGTTCTTCAGTGAAGGAAGCTGAAATAAAGACAAATTGTGCTTCAGGCTGTGACCCCATAGGGTTGTTATGGCCATATAATAATAATAAACTATAAATTCGATCTGACAATTCAAGCACAAGTCTGTAAAGGATGTGTAGTAGGACAGACTTTAACTGATTGAAAATCCATCTGACAATCCAATCGAAGTATGTATTTTGAGTATTCCGATGTAGAATCGGTTGAGTTTTGGAAGTTTGCGGATGGCATTAGGTGGAAAACTCGAGGCGCTTTCAAATAGAATACATTTTCGAAACAAGCTAGAAGTTAGCTTGAGTGCATTTGCCACAAGCTGGTGGAAGTTTCTAGAGCTTTGGAGCTTTAATAGAGTTAAGGATGAATAAAGAGTATCATAAAAAATGATATGCATGCTTGTAAATTCCAGTGTGACGTAAGCACTTAGCTACACACACACATACACGCACACACACACACACGCACACACACACATAGTTGCCCATTGAGTGAAATAGTTGGCAACTCTGAAAGGTGTTTGGCGCGTCGCTGTCTCCGTCGCTGGATGATGTCATCGGTGCGGCACGAGCTGACAATTACGACACACTTTCACACACACACACACACACACACACACACACACACACACACACACACACACACACACACACACACACACACACACACTCGACACACACACACACACACACACACACACACACACACACTCGACACACACACTCGACACACACACTCGACACACACATGCGTAAAGGACAATTGCGTGTATTGCCAACTAACATTTATGTACTATATGCAGGTCCTTAACGCAATATATTATATACATATACACATATATATCTATTATATATCAAGTTATAGAGTCATTTCAAACTAAAAAAGCGTCACTAAAAATGTCGGTTAGTGGGAAATAAATACATTCATTTTGGACCTGCTCGAAACGATAGAATAAATATAAAGAATGGGTACGCCCCTCGGAATTAATAGAATTTCTAGACACTCGAAAAGGCAGGGACAATTTTCCATTCTATGATAAATGTTGAGCTTTCAAGCAGTCTGCTATATATGTATATATATATACTCTTACTATACTCATATAAAATCAAAATGAGTTTTATCCACATATTTCCCGATATATTTATAGGATTTTAGTTATGGGTCGCTACAGGAAAAAGGCATTCACTGAAATTGTCAAATTTTGGATCTTAAATTTAAAGTTGATGTTGAAAAAGCTACGAAAGGTTCACCAAAACTGGGTTCTGTTGGGCTGGACAAGGCACAAAGTCTATTTGAATGCAAATTAACATCAAAAATATGGGCCTGCAGAGAGTGTAGTAGAGTCATGATGAACATATTCCTTAAATTATTCTTTCTTGATGGTGTGCTCATGATATTTTTTGGAAAAACTTCCGAGTCTTTTGTGTTTTGTTCAAATTAAATAAAGTACAACCCGTTTTATTCGACCAAGTAATGCTTTTAAAATTTCTAAAATTGAGTAAATTAACTTTGCGCTAAAGTTGATAATGCAAAGAAGGAATTTTCCTCAACTCTGAAGTTACATTTAGCTAATCACGAAGATTTGAACAGATTGAAACATATCTGAATGTATCTTTTATTGTTAAGAAACTCGAAAAACTCAAAAAAATGCATAACCTGAAAGGTTTTTTTATAATTTCTTAACAATTGACCATTTGGATAGGTTCCCTGACAATTATGGGACTATGCAGCAGTAATTCCCAATATCTGTTCTAAATTATTTCTCTTTGATTTATGAGAACCATGATTCTTGTGCTTAAAATGTGTAGTATAATATGTACTTCATATGGGGTTTCCATAGGATTATCAGGTGTTGGTCTTCTTAATTCCGTTTGGCTCTCATATCTTATCGCTTTATGTACGCCTTTCCTTAGTCATTTTGGTCACATTTCTCACTCTTAAATGATTCTCCTATGATTCATAAAGACTTGTTTTAACTTTTTATAATTCTTATATGATTCTTATGGGTTTCTTTTTTATTTAGCACTTGATTTTGAGTCGTTGATTCTTCATGGATATCGCTTGGCTTTCGTAGGGTTTTTGTTAGAATCTCCTGTAATATGTTCTTATTAAAGTCATATTTTATTTCCCTTCCAATCATTTGAAATTTTTGTTGGATTTTGGTTCACTTCGATAATAATACTAAGTATAATTCATGTTATGCTCTTCTTCTCGTACAATTGTTTTCGAATTTCCTAATGTTATCTGAGGGCTCCATTAAAATGTTGTTTGGATTTTCCAGGATTTTCGAGGTATATTAAAAGTATATTTGCTTTGCGCGGAAGATTGTAATACATGGAAAGAACCGTTGTAAGCTCCCAAAAGTTACTTCCAACGTGGTCAAGAGGAATAGGGAAATTAATAGAACAATGTCCGTCTGTCGTCTGCCTGGCAGATTTGTGTAGCAAATTTGTCTGAACCGCCCGGATCTGGTCACTATATCATATAGCTGTTATTTAGTTAAAAGTCGGGTTTGCTCATGATTTCTGTGGGTTTTAAGCTTATGAACTGAAAATCCAGACAAACTTCAATTTCTTTATTACATATTTATAGCCTAACCAAATTGCATATGGATCGAATCACTATACCCTATAGTAGTTATACAATGAAACATCGGTTTTGCCTATAAATTCCATGAACTTCAATTTTAGAAACACAAGAGTTTCTTTATTATCAGTGGCCTGACTATATTTCGAAGAAATCTGATTATCATATCATATAGCTGTTATATGGCTATTAGTTTTGCTGATCATTTCAATATTTCTTAGGCTTATGGACGGAACCGCTTTAGAATCTTAAATAACAAACGCTGCAGATACTCGCGGATAATTCGACTATAATATACTTTATATAGTATTTTTCATGATTTCATAGAATATAAACTGAAATTTCAGACGCACTTGGTTTCACACACCAAATTTCAAAAGTATCTGATTATAATATCATATAGCTGTCAACTAGCTAAAAGTGGATTATATTCTATAATCTGGTCAAATGTATACAACTAAAAGACAACTTTGTCCATATTTCTCTCAAGCTGAAACTTTACAGATCTTTCTTAAGCTTATGGACTGAAATCGTATGCTTAAATATCTAATGCTGCATCAGATTTCAAAATGACCGGTTCACTATATGATATTGCTGCGGATACTCGTGAATAATTCGACACTCATATGATGTATACTCTATATATACTTGGCAAGATTATATGTTTTATATATATATAACAATATGGCCATAACAACTCTATCGGGTCAAAGCCTGAAGCACTATTTTCCTTTATTTCTGCCTACTTCACTGAAGAATTTTGTTTTACTTTTGTTGGATTTGGAATCCTACGCCACAACCTGGTTTATCTAGGAGGGTTATGCTAAGTACACGAGTGGGAATCGAACCCACACCTAGTGCTTCGCGGGACAGTGCGCTATCCACTGGGCCACTGAGGGCCCATATACCATATATACTAACCATATACCATGTATCCATATCCATATACCATATATACTATCCAATATTATGTGTATATATCTTGGATAATGGTTATTCGCTTGATTCCCCTATGATATTTGCTTGATTATCTATCGTTGGGTTTTCGTATGCTTTCCTTGTATTCCTTGCGTATGTTAATAAAGGAACGTGTTTGTCTGTTGTCCTCTTTTTGTCCTTTTTTTGCGGGGGTTTTGTGTACTTGTGCGTGTGTGTGTGTGTTTGTGTGTGTGCGTGTGCTTGTATGTATTTGCTTTGGCTTTTTGATTAATTTTTCAGCACTTGTCAGGTGTTTGTTTGCCTTTGAATGTCTTTATTTGGTTGTGTACACCTGTGTAGGTGTGCGGGTGTGTGTGTGTATGTGTGTGTGCGCGCGCGGGTGTGTGTATGTGTTTCATTTACCTTTATCAGCTTGCGTCTAATGACGTCGCTCACAACAACAAAATGTTGAGCCCACAAACCGTGAGCTAAGCCCCGGCGTTTCCGTGTCTCTCGCCGTCTCCGTGCCCGTGTCTCCGTCCGTGTCTCTCTCTCTCTCTCCGGGTCCGGGTCCGGGTCCGTATCCTGGTCTGTGTGCCTGTGTGTGTGTGTGTGTGTGTGTCTGCTGGTGTGTGCACCCGCATAATTAATTGGCATTTAATTTGCATTTAAGCGTTGCTTATGAAAATCAATGGGCCACAATCCGCCGGATATGCTCGTCGTCTACGGCCCGTGCCAATGTCCTTGTTAAGCAATTCATAAATAAATATTTACTGACAATGGCCTAGGCATAGGCACAGGCCCAGGCACAGTTTCCTGCGAAGCCTATTGAATTAAAGCCAAAAATGTGATTGGAAGTCATGTGAAAACGAGATACAAAGCCTCCTTCCCAGGCACCCCCTCCCCGCCACCACTAAGTCAAGGGTGCTCGACGGGGAAAATACTCTCAATAATACGTTTAGACGGTACAAATCCCGTGCATAAGCAGTTGGAGCACTCCGTTTGATTTATTGAAGTGCTGCATACTCTGTGGCCGGTCAATTGGTGGGAAATATCCGACTTAATTTTGAAGAACAATTGTCGGGCAATTTGGGTGTTGGGATAGTTGGGACAGGAAGTTTGTGCCTAAAAAGGGACTATCATCGATAGGACAAAGCTGTATACTGTGATCGTAAATGGTAGATTTTTGGCTTATCTGGTGGATTTGAAACTATCGATAGTATGTAGTAAAATAATGAACACGATAGTATCAATACGCATTTTTTTGTTCTAGCTGCTAAATAGTTCAAGTTTGATAGTATTATCTCAAACATTGGATGTGAAGCTCTAAGAGCTTAACGTATGATAAGGTGTCTCGGTGGACCATTGGATAGCGCAATGTCCCGCCAAACAAGAGCTGCGGGTTCAAGTCCCTCCTAGAAAAACTAGGATTTAAGATCCACGCGCGTTAAAAAGGTCTTCAGTGAAAGAAACAGAAATAAGACAAATAATGCTTTAGTCTGTGGTCCCATAGGGTGTATTTACTCATCAAAGTATACCCAATCGCTAGCCACTACTTTTTCCCATCTTTCTGTCAATTTTCGTATACCAACTGGGAAGGACAGTTCGACTTTTGATGCCTTCCATGTATCATTTTATTTTTTTTTTCCTCGTAAGAGGTGAAGTCAAGTCATCTGTCATAGTTCGGAAAAGATGGTAATCAGAAGGAGCAATGTCTGAGCTATACGGCGGGTGGAGTAGGACTTCCTAACGAAGATGTTCTGAGCAAGTTTTAACGAACCGACGAGCGTTGTCGTGCTGCAAAGTTACTTTGTCATGTCTATCCGAAAATTGCGGGCGTTTTTCTTGGAAATAACGCATCAGTTATAGTCGGTATACCTCCTCCGTGATAATACATAATACATAATACACTCTTCCCATGATATACAAAATTTCCAGATGAAACAAAGGCTTACCAAGCAAGTAGCGACATCTGTTATCTAAACGGCATGAACTTCTTTAAATCTCTAATATAATACGATAGTTCTTAAATTGCTAAAATTTCTGGTGAAATTTCTGATGGTTTCTTGAATTCATTCCGCACCCAACTTAACAATTAATATACCCCATTGCATACATTCTCAATGGGTGCTGCGTATAATAAGCTGGTTTATGTACACGTTTATATTATATATACGAAAAGATAAAGACAAAACAGATTTTGGTCGGGCTTGTCAAAGTTATGGAAATTGTTAGACAGCATGAAGAAGACAATGAAAAGGATGAAAAGATGTGGCGTTGAGTTCCGAAATTGGGTTGGGTCTTGACAAAATTATGACAGTCGGAAGGAAGTCTAGCTCAAGAGGGCAGACTACAATGGAACGTATAAAATAATGAATATTTTTGCTTTGATCCCGGCTTTAACTTTATTATAAGATTATTTTTTTTTTTTTTGAAAAGTTGGAGATTAAAATGCTGAATATATGGAAAGATATTAGGAGAAGGCTGAACAGGTGTTAATTACTTTGTTCAAACAGAACAAGGTGAAATAACAATATATATTCTTGATCTGTTTAAATTTAAATTTCGGATATCACGCTCCATTCTCCCCATTAATCGATAAAAAAGGTTCTTGATAAAATGACCACTTCTTCATTTCCCCGGAAACTAACGAAATGTTTCTAGCAGAGACCAGGGGCGTAGCGAGGGGGGGTTCGGGGGTAAACCCCCCCAAGCTATTTGGTCTAGCTAAAATGTATGAATTTTTGTATAGCCTTTATCCTTCAAATTTGTATTAACCCACCTCCCCCCAAAACAAAATCCTGGCTACGCCCCTGGCAGAGACAATTATTCATAGAATGATGGACTTTAGTATGTTGGTTCCTCTAGATAAAATGCAGAAATTGGAATAAAATTGGTTTTATTTCTTATATGATCTCCCGAAATTTTCAATATTCATATCCTTTCTTAGTTGAACTTAATTTTTTTCCCAAAATTGGTTGAAATTGAGTATTTTTGAACTTGTTGAGGGGAATGTTTCGATAGGACCCGATATCTCTGATTCATAACTTGGTCAAAACTCAACCGATTTTGACGAACTTTACCATTTTGTTCAATATTTGTGTTTATTGATATATTTAAAAATGGAAAATTATAATTGCGTATTGATTCTAACCTCAAAATTAGAATCAAAAAAAACTATCGTAAAGCTTAAAGCTAAATTTTGTGTTTGTTGCGTGGTTCTTAGACAGGAGGAGGAATCTGAGGATTGTCCAAATTGGCTGCAGTCTTGCCTGTGGGAAACAGTGCTGTGCTGCTGCTGGAAACAGTGTTGGTAAATGCTTTGGGGATCCACATTTATTTCCCCGCAGCGCATTGCAGTTAACCGCGAAAAACAATGAGCCAAATGGCAGGCCAGAGTTCCAGCAGGCGGCACAAACATGGATTTGTCTATATAAAAAATAATATATATACGTAGATATATAAATCAGTTGTATATATAGAGCACACTTTGCATGTTATGCCCCATTTTGAGGCTGTTTTGGGCTGAAAGCCTGCCAAAAAATCAGTCAACTGCATGCAGCAGGAACCGGAGCAGAGGCAGAGGCAGAGGCAGAGGCAGAGGCAGCGGCGGCATTTGAGCAAATCGCGTGCCGTACATTTACCCTAGCATTTTGCATACCTCCCTGCACCGCCCGCCGGTGGCACCAAATGCCGCACGCGAATACCCTGTCCCACGCCCAAGGCAAGGGGATACTTGCAGCGTGCCTTTGCCTTGGCACTGAGTGCAGTTGCACTCGCACATGTTGCTCCTTTGATGGCCATGTGCCTGGTGTCCGGGCAGATGGGGGTATTGTGGGGTTATGCAGGGGGAATAGAGGGGTTATAGTGGGGGGATGGGGGTTTGTCTGCCCCACAAATTGACTGCGGCTGTGAGTGAGGCGTTTGAAGCGTTTGGCTTCGTGGCATTTGGATGATTTCTCCCTATTTATGAGGTAAGCCCCCCTGGCAAACCCCTCAGCCCCCATTAGTCCTTTGCCCCTCCAGTCCCCCTCCCGGGGACTTTAATCGCGTGCAGCGAGCACATTTTAACGCTCCTTGTTGCCGTTGTTGTTGTTGTTGTTGTGGCTGGCGTTGCCAGAGCAACGCAATGAAACACGAAACAAAACGCAAAGCAAAAATGTGACTCGGTGGCACTTGTAATTGGCTAAGGTATTGGGCCTAAAAGGACACCGCAGGTCCTTTGTGTGTGTGTGTGTGTGTGTCGATGAGGAATGAACGGAGGAGGGAGCAACACCTGACCAAATCCCAAAGCCCCCCCTCGGGTCAGGTATCGCTGGCGCTGATTAAGACAAAAGCTGCTGCAGATGCTCTGCCCACTTCGAGGCGCTGTGGCAGCACTGGCCGGCCTAATTATATCAGTTATCGCCACGTTTAATCGAAGCTAATTTATCGATTTTCTAATGACCACTGCTAATTGCAGCTTAACGTATTTTCGGTAATAAACTCCAGAAACATGCCGACGGCTAGAAGTGCCAGTAGTGAGCGCAGGGACCACGCGCTGGTTTACACGATTTAGTTCCGGAAATTTCCATGTAAAATATGCAACTCAAACAACTGATGAAGCAAGAAGGGCACGAACGGTAGAGGGTGGCACTATGGGGTGTTCCAATATTATCGACACTTTTCGCCAATATTTGGCTTTATTTTCATCGTGATAGTATAGGGTTTTAGTTATGGATCGCTATATGAAAGAAGAACCCATAGCAATCATAGAATTTTTGAGCTTAAACTCCAATTCGACGGTGAAAAATGTAATATCGATTCATTAAAACTGATGTCTATTGGGAGAAAGTTTAACATATGTGTATTTTTCGAAGACGGGGACCTGCCAAATGAGAATAGAGGTTCGAGCCCCACACGTATCGAGACCATGATGAAATTTGTGCCAGAAGTCGCTCTGAATACATTATATTCGCAACTCTCCCAGATTTATTCAGGAAATCTTATATCCAAGTTTTCGACCAGTTGACAATGTCATTCAATAGTTGATGTTATAAGGTTTTATAAAAGGGATTTTGATTACGAAAAGTTTGCTCCGGATTGCGAAAGAACTTAATAATCAATAACTTAATGAAAAGTAGAACTTTTCGGGGATTCATTCGCCTGCCTATGATGATCTCCGGGTCTTCATGTGTTTTCCTGCGTTAAGTCGGCTCAGAAAGCATACTTATTTACAGGATGGACTGAATTTCGCAGTTATCAAATGTAAAATATCGATTTTATTTTTATTTTTTGAATTCAACGAGTTCCATTCCTGCTCATGTCGATAGACAGGAACCTCCTAGAAATACTAGGGTGTGGCGTAGGATTTGAAATCCACCCACTTAAAAAAAAAGTTCTTCAGAGAATGAATCAGAGATAAAGTAAAGTATTGCTACAGGTTTTGACCCGATAGGATAAAATTTGTAAAAAAAAGTAGTGAAAGTAGGCGTTTTTTGACTGTCAAAACACATGTAGCTCTTTAAAAAAGCTATCTTCATTTCGCAGAATGCAAAAGGAATCACAGTGCCTGCAATATTATAAATAAAATTAACACGAATTTTGAACATTAATTAACTTTCATTTAACTCAAAATCCCCCTCTACTCACTCGGAAAGCAATCGCCTCCGAAGTTTTCTCCTAACTTTGCACAAAAATTTGCCGTAAAATTGAAATTTAATACCAGAAATTGCGGGCTGAGGAAAAGGTCAACATTAAGGGCTTCTACTGTCTAAACTATAGTTCCGAATAGAAAAAAGGCTTGCAAGTAATTTAATTGAAATATTTTCTATGGAATCCGATTATAACTATGCTTGAAAGTTCTGATTTTTATACCAGACAACAGCGCACGGTGTTACTGTGTTGGGGCTAAACACATTACAAGTTAAAGGTAATTTTTGGCTTGAAAAGCAAATTTAATGTAGAAAATGAATAAAAGCAATACAAATATATAATTATATATATAATATGCATATGTATACCGTTATGTATAAGTATGTGATTTGCCGTACACATGTAAATACTTGAATATTAAGCGTAATTACAATGACGCCGACGCCGACGCCGACGCCGACGATGGCGACGACGATGGCATAATTAGCCTTGTTATATTTACTTTTGTTGTTGTTGGTGTTGTTGTTGGTGTTGGTGTTGTTGTTGGTGTTGTTGCCGATGGTCGATGGTTCTACCAACTGTCAGCACGTAAAGGACAAAAAAACACAACAACTACAACAAAACGAAGTAAGAAACGATTGTCTTCAGCGCGCCGAAAATTTCATACTCTTTTCGAAGTGAGACGATAACGAATCTTGAAAGTTAGAACTGCGATCCTTATGAAATTCGCGGGAGTGGTAGATAATATCGAATCTCGGCAGTATGTCGACTTTTAGTCCAATAAGTTGGAAGACATGGGAAATGTTGGAAAATCCGTTTTATGGTTACTTGACAGTTAAATGATGTAGTAGTTCGATCCTCATGAAATTTCGTGGAGTGGTAGATGATAACGAACCTTGGGAGTTTGTGAACTTTCAGCCACATAAATTGGAAAACATGAGAAATATGTGCAAGATCGCCTTTGGTTACATGGCAGCTATATAGTACAGTAGTCCGATCCATAAAAAATTTGGTGTAGCGGTTGATAATGACAAATCTAGCAAGTTTGTGAACTTTGAGTTCAATAAGTTTAAAAAAATGAGAAATATGGTATGGGCAAAACCGATTTATGGTAGTATGGCAGTTATATTATATAGTGGTCCGATCCGACCAGTTCTGACAAATGTGCTGACACATAACAATAGAAGGCTATGCGCCAAGTTTCATTATAATAGTTCAACACTGAGGAACTAGACAGACGGACAGATGGACATGGCACATTCGATTTTCTTGGACCTACTGACGATTCTGAATGTAACTTTTGGGGATCGCATTATATAGTTTCGGACAAAGTGAATATACTATTTTCTTCGTAAAGAGTATAAAAAGGTGCGCAAAGGCAGCGAAACACGCGCGACTCATAAACCAAATTTATGTAAATTTAGACTCCCCCGACTGCCCTACGTTGGACCCCACTGCTGCCCTTCCCGCAGGAGCAACTCTGACAAGCTGACTGCCCTTGCCAGGACATACAACAACAACAACTACAACAACAACAACAACAACAAGGAGGAGGAGGAGGAGGAGAAGAGCCAGGAGCATAGAACAAGGCAAGTGCAAAGGAAACGCACAGTTGAATAATGTAAGGTTATGTTAATACGTGTACCGTAATACGAGCAGCATGTGGAGGTGCCCAGATACGCGCCAGGTGTACATTACACACACTTAACCACCACCTACTCCAACGGTAAAGGTAACGCCATCTGCGACCATCCGACGCCACCGCCACCGCCATACAAATGCTCCGCCATTGGCTGCCAGTTAGAGGTCAACCTCTGCCCTCTCTGCCCTCTCCGCCCTCTCCGCCCTACGCCCCACTAACTACCCACCAACTACCTACTCCGTTTTGCCTGAACGCACTTTCACGGAAATGGAAAGTGCACTCGATGTCGCCCCAACTAAGTCAAAATATTCAACTTTCGTAGCATTTAAAGCTGGAAAAACGAACAAAGAAATCAATTAAATTATATATAGCCGGAGTCCGGGTCCGTGTGGGGCATGTGGTTCGATGCGGCTTGAACTGGTTTCAGACTGATATATATATATATACACCTGTGTACATAGAGCTACATATAGCGTGTGTCTAATGTGAGTAGTGAAAAGAAATACACCTCTCTCCACCTCTATATATAATATATACCACAGCAGTAGTACTTCTTAAACTTAGCCTTAGTTATGCTAATTTTGTGGTCTCATTTTACTATCAGAGGAGACTTATTCCTAGTTTTTTTGGGTTTCGATTTTTAAATTTTACATAAATTTTAAATGCCATGAAGAAATTTGTTTTTAAACCAAACACATTTGACCGCCTCGAATACTTGGGTTCTTTGTGGATGTATTTTTCTTCAAATTTATTTAACAGTTTCAATATTTTTAACTAAACCGAATGGTTTCTGGTAATGCACTTTTGTGGCGCCTATTTCGGTTCAGAGCGAACAAATCCTTGACTTTTTATTATAAGGAAGCCCTAAAATATTGTCTTTAGAATTGTCAGGAAGTAAAATGAAATCGATTAAGCCATGTCCGTCTATCCGACCAACTCTGTGTATGTTAGATAGACCGTAAGTTTTTGAGCTGTCGTATGGATAGTTCTTATGTTAACCTCCAGCAAGTTTATCGGTACCAGCCGGATCTGACCAGTACATCATATAGCTGCCATATAACTAAAACTTGCTACTGCCCAAATCTCCTAGGTTTGAAGAGCTATAACATATAAAGACACTTCAGACTCTTTCATATATATTTTCCACCAAATTTCAGAAGAATCAACTTACTATACCTTATAGCTAACATAATTCGTAGTTTTTTTTAGAGCTATTGCATTTAAATATCACTCTCACCTAAGTCACTTTATTATCTATGACTCCACCAAATTTAAAGATGATCGCAACACTATATCATACGCTCATTCACCACTGAATGTTGGTTTTGCCCATATTGCTGGGAATCTTCCAAAAACGTAAGACCACTTTTGCATATTTCGTGTAAACTATGGAGCTGGTTTGGGCCGCTTATCAATATAGAGCTCTCAAAAATCTACACGATTGGTGTTCCAGATACATAATTGTAGTATGCTGTTTGTTGTTTGTTTCGAAGTGCGACTCATAAACGTTGTCGTATATACAATGTTTCTATATAGTATATATCACAGATGGACCCTCGGTGGGTAGCGTAATGTCCCGCCAAAGAAGAGGTCAAGCCCCACATATGTCTAGATCATGACCTGTAACAGCCTGAAGGCTTCAGTTGCTCTGGCTACTGAAAGATTATGAAATTTTGAATTTTTGGATTTTAACATTTTTTCAAAACAGAGCAAGGACCCTTGCTTCGAAATACAATCGAATTGGCCTCAAAAATCCTGAATAAAATGGTATAAGTCAAAATCGGTTCAGTTTTGGCTGAGTTATAAGCTTTTTAAGTATGCCCCTATAGAACATCTTTGACTTTATATGTTAAAATTTTACTCGATTTGAGGCCGATTTTTGGGTGAAAAATGAAACTCATTTGCTGAAGTTTTAAAGTAGTTTTTTATGCTAATATTGATCTCAGGAATGGCAAAAAATGAAAATTTTGAGTTTTTAGATTTCAAAATTTTTTCAAAACACAGGGGGGACCCTTACTTCAAAATCCAAAAAAATTTTGAAAAAAAAAATATTTTTGCATTTTAAATAAAATTCGAATGTGGAACGAATTTGAATCGAAAATCCTGAACAAAATGGTATAAAAAGTCAAAATCGGTGCAGTTTTGGCCGAGTTGTAAGCTTTTTATACCCTGATCCCAATTGAAAATTGGTATGAAGGGTATAATAAGTTTGTGCCAATGTATGTAACAGGCAGAAGGAGACGTGGCAGACACCATAAAGTATATATACTTGATCACGATCAATAGCGGAGTCGATTTAGCCATGTCCGTCTGTCTGTCCGTCCGTGTGGACGCATTGATTTTCGAGGTTATAAAAGCTAGAGACTAGGGTCATAATTAGAAACTGCAGGATGAAATTTCCCAAAATTTTGATACACTTCTCCGTTTTCCCAAAAAGTGATGAAATGTGTATAGCAACCACAAATTTTATGCCAGAGTCATGCGATTTGGTATGTGGTTGCCCATGCACCCAGAATGCAGAGGGTGACATCCAAAATTTTTTTGCATCCTATTTTTATCCACCCCAAATTAGATAAGTGATAAGTCGAATTGCATAATATGTATTGATGATAATGTCATAATCCATTCCTGAATTTCAGAACGATCGGATCAGAAACACCGAAGTTACAAGACTCAGAAGTGGCCGAAAACGTGCTAAATTGGCAAAAGGTGAAAAATGCATTGTGTCACCTGGTGGCTATCCGTTTGTAGCTAGATGCACGAAAATCGGCATGTAGGTCCTCGTTGGTGATGCTCAAAATGCAGTTTCTCAAATTTTTGATGCCACGCCCTCCTCCCCCGCATATCAAAAAAATTTGATAACAGGTGTAATTTTTTGATTTAAAACAAGATTTTTAGAAACACGTATTTTTGATTATATTTTAAACTTACACTGAAAGTTTCAAGGTTATCGAATAATAAACACAGAAGTTATTTGGAAAAGAGTATAAAAATTCACCTATGGGAAAGGCGGCTGACGCAGCGCTGACTGCAGCACTCTATCTTGTTAGTTTAGGGAACAACAAAATGTTTCTTTGTGGTGCTTCTTGGAGTCCCACAGAACGTCGAGCGGTGCATCCGCGATAACATGCACCTCCAGCGTGATGCTGCCATTATGCACATAATATTTATCCGGATCCTCCAGCTCCTGCCAAGTGATGAAATTCGAATAGCCGTAATCATTCTCCTCCGAGCAGAACAAATGCTTGATGCGTGCCCGGGTAAAGGGCGGTGCGTCCGGTTTATGGCATTTCAGCCGCAACTCGGCAATGGCATTACACGACCAGGTGGGCGAATCATTCTCCCCGTTGCACTGCAGAAAGAAGCCCAAGGCACGATCATTGGGTATGACCATGATCTTCCAGGGCAACATGCGCATATAAACCGGCGGCGAGAGAAGCAGCTGCTTGATCTGGATGATATTCTCGATGGTGTAGGAGAACGTGGTCTCTGAGCGGAACTGATCCTCCTTCGTTTCGTCGTCCATCGGCATTTCCTGTTATTAAAGAGTTATTAGAGGAACAAAATATAAATAAGTTGCAAAACTTTGACTTTAATCTGGCAAGCAGGCTGTTAGCTCTGCTCTCTCTCAAAATGGCACTGTTATCGCACTGTTGTTGTGTTGGTGCTTGTCGCTATCGATAACGATAGATGATAAGCTGCAACATGTTTGATAACAAAAAGCGTTAAAATATAACATGTTGTCTATCAAAGTGTTATAATTTAAGCTTAAATTTATGCAAAAGCTTAATATAATACATTATTTGCTTTATCTAAGTATTTACAGCGCATTTTTTTCCGCTCCTCTATGGAGCGGGTCATGCTGCTGTTTTGTACATCGACAAAGTCACACATGGACCACATATGCGGATCATCGGTGATGTGCGCCGGCACTGCGCTGAAA
>JBANCY010000774.1:0-20399 GCA_037040045.1 Phorticella flavipennis | reverse complement strand
AATAATAATAATAATAATAATAATAATAATAATAATAATAATAATAATAATAATAATAATAATAATAATAATAACTAATATTAATAATTGTTGTTGTTATTGCGAAGGATATGGTATTCATTAAATCTGAAAATGAGTGATGGTTTTACGACATTATATTTAGATTTTCTTGAAGAGTTACATCACATCTGAAGACAACTTCTTGCGAAATAGATATGACATTCGGTTTTCAGATTTTTCGGCAAATCCAACAGAATATGGCAATTGGATAGAATTTCAACCACTCCAAAAACAATTTGTATGGAATCGGATTTGCAACGAGAACAAGACCCCGACCCTTGACTATGAAAATCGTTGGAACGTTGCTGAATTTATAATTGTTAAATCACTTTCTTGAATTGTTTGGAATGTTCTCCCTTCCAAAATTGACGCTTTCACATCTTTAAAATCCCGAAATATCTCTAAAATTACACTCATATTAAGTAACAAGTCGAACAGTTGACAACTGTCCAGTAATTTTGCAACGCTCTTTCGTCGTGTACTCAAAATGGGGTCTGCACTTCAGGTGTGTTGCAAAAAGGGTCTTTTGCAACGATGCAACACCACGTGAACATCCCTAAATAAGAACCAAGTCGTACAGGTGACAACTGTCAGGTAATTTTGCGACGTTCTTTGCAATCTCTTTGTAAACTGCAAACACTCTCTTTTGCAACGTTGCAATACTTTGTGAAAACCCTAATTATTTTTGGATTTTATTTCTTAATGAGTAAAGATTAACATCATCGCAACTTTAAGATTTTAAAGTTGAATCATTTTCGTCCCTAATGTGAACATTGCACCAATTGACTGGGGTGTTCACGTCAGCAGTGTTGGTAAACCATCTCTTTTGCAACGCTGCAACACTACGTGAACACCCCAATTATGGATATATTGTATATTGTTTCCTAATGAGTAAATATTGAGATCAACGAAATCTTAAAGTTCAATCGATTTCAACTTAAATGTGAACATTGCACCAATAGCTGTGTTGCAAGCAATCTCTTTTGCAACGATGCAACACCTCAAATAACAATTGTATCAAACTTACAAAGGCAAAAGGGACCCTTTGATGAGCCAATGTTTTGAACACAGAACTGAATCTGCTGGCTGTGCTTAGGCGGCCATCTGTGTATGATATACAGATTACAGGGTATATGCTAGTTGTTGCAACTGATTGACACACTTGTTGGCAGCATTGGAAATGGCAGGCAAAAATGATTTTGATTTTTGGCCATTGCGAAATAAATGCGATCATTTTAAAACAAAATGGCAGCAACAACAGTTGTGCCAGTGTGTGTGTGTGTGTGTGTGTGTGCCAGTGTGTGTGTGTGTTTTTGGCAAAAATTGTATATATGATTTGAATACATTTTGGGGACCCGGTCAGAATGATTTGAAATCGTTTTGCGGTTTTTACGAGTTGCAAATCATTTTAATTAAAATATCAAAATTAGAAAATGGAAAATGATTACATTATTCATTAGTTTTCATTACGCATGTTTATTTATTAGCAAACATTTTGCGGCTCGTTGCACTTTTCGATGGCACAACTGGCGCCATCTAACGGCCAGTGTTGCCACGCCGCAGCCAAACAGCCAAAAGAAAAATTCAAAGCCAGAAAAAATACGCTACAAAATTTTTCTCAAAGAAAAGCTTGCCAAAAAGTTATGAAAACTTTTGGCCAAAGAAAAATGTCGGCAAAGAAAATCATAAGGAAAACTTGGGGGTTCACCCAGCCTGGTCTGTGTGTGTGTGTTTGTAGGGAAGTGCGTCGCGCGTCTGCGCAGGGAAATCTTACCTTAGACATTCACTCCCCGAGACCCAAGGTCGCGACCCGCTTGCCATCTTGGCGCTCGCCAAGTCCAAGACGTTGGGCCAAGGCACAAAGCTTGATGGATTTTTTTCTATTTGTACTTTTTCCGGCTGCTTTTTTTCCCGGCGCAGTTTCAGCGCCAAGCCAACAGATGGCGCCAGCCGAAAAGCTTTTGGAAAATGGCAGGAAAAAAATTTGATGCAATTTGTACTTAAATTTTCTTGAATCGAATAGAATCTATAATAATATCGGATTTATATGATATATGCATATGCATATGTCCAGGGCTCGTTCGCACACATACACACACACACACACACACTCACAAGACGTAAGGGTAAGTTTCACACACACACACAACGACACTACGAGGGAGAGAACGCCTCATCTCTATCCGGGCGTAAGGCATTTCGACCAATTATAAGTTGCGGTTAACCGCAACATTTATTCAAGAAAATGTTGGGCCTCCGTGCCTTCAGCGCCATGTGTGCGAGCGAGCCGGACGTATATTGCGTCGGATGAGCGAGTGCTTCGATTGAGCGTGCTGGAAGTTGGAGTGGAACAGCAGCAGCAGCTGGAACTGAACTGTGGTGTTGGAAACTCCATTGGATTACATCAAATTTGAAATACAACATATGATCTATGGGGAAAGTCACAAATAAACGAATAATCTTTTATAGGTAGAATCAAGTCAAATTTTTCGAAAATTTCTTAAGTCCTTTCAAATTTTTAAATATATAAACATTTCCAATTATATATCCTCTCTTCTCATTTATTTAGTTAATGTTGATTCTAAAATTATTTCGATTTATTAAAGCTTGGAAAAGCTTGTATAGTTATTTCTTATGAATACAGGGAATGAAATTGGAAATTGATGAAATGAAATTCTCTTCTATAATGAACGCCTGTTGCACCCTCAGCTAACACCTCCATTCTTCGTTCAATTCAATGATATATATGATATAAAGAAAGAGAAAAGATAATTTTTTGGTCTGAATACATAAAATTTCAAACTCAATTTAAGTTTCTTGATTATCTATTACTGCATTAAGTTTCAAAAGAATCGGACTACTAGGATATAATAGTCTAGTATAGTAGTATAGTGGGGCCTCGATGGACCAGTGGATAGCGCACTGATCCGCCAAACAAGAGGTGCTAGTTCGACTCTCGCTAATGTCGATAGGCATGTTCCTCGGAAAACTAGGTTGTGGCTCAGGATTTGAGATTATTATTATTATATGGCCGTATCAATCCCATTTTTATGATCCATCGTTAATTTGTCGTGAGACGGAGGGGCGTAATAGTAACTAATTTGATTGAGTATTGTGATATATTATTTAATATTTTTAATGGAAATGTTATAGCCTGAACACAGTTGCAAATTAGTAGAAAGGGTATAATAAGCTTGTGCGAATGTCTGTAACATGCAAAAAGTGCCGTGGCAAACCCCATAAAGAGCATATATTCTTGACCAGTACCAAAAAAAAAAGTATCATTTATACCCTGACCCCAATTTCAAATTCGGTATGAAGGTGCTCCATCATCGATAAATTCGATTTTCGACTAAATGCCCACAAATTTGGCATTTAAAATGGTACCGTTTCCGAATTTAGTATAAAAGATCAAAAATGTAATTGGAAAGAATAGAATTTCCAAAAGTTTTCATATATCCCTCCATTTTTCCGGAATGTAACAAAATGTGTATAGCAGCCACAATTCTTATGATAGATTCATGAAATATGGTATGTAGGTGACCACATTGAAAACATAATTTTTTCAAGGTGATTGGAATTTCTACAATTAATTGTATATTTAATTTTGGATTGTAGAAAATATATGTACCTATTTAATATAAAGGAGACCAAATGAGGATAGAAAAAAATTCAAATTGTATTATTCTTTCCGGAATCAATTTCGGGAACAATGGAGGTGTGTATAAAAATTTTGGGAAATTCCATTCTGCAGTTTCTAATTATCACTCTATATACCAAATTCGGAACCGATAGCTTAATAAATGCCAAAGTTACAGCCGTTTTCTCAAATAGCGAATTTATCGATTATCTAGCTCTTATAACCTCGAAAATCAATGCGGTCACACGGAATATCCTAATCAAGATTATATATACTTTATGAGATCTGCCTGTTACATACATTTCCACAAACTTATTATACCCTTCTCCTAGAAAAACTGTGGTGTAGAATTTTAAGTGCCCCCACTCAAAAAATTTGAAATCAACCTGTTCTTCAGTGAAGGAAGCAGAAATAAAGGAAAATAGTGCTTCAGATCTTGATATGAAAGGGTTTTTATGGTCATAGAGTACTAATATTTATAATTAGAACCTTTATACAAATCAGGGCAAAAAAAGTTGCTTGCCATATATTGTATGAATGATATCTTCTATTTCATAAACGATAATATTAACGACTTGTGTTAGGAGAAGTAGGTAATAAGTCTTTATAAAGTGCATAGTCGAGATTCAGTTCATCTACGTAACTATTTTAGGTACAACCTACCAATGTTTTTAACAAATGACAATAGATTACTATACTATATATTTGCAATATTTTGAATTTGCGGAGAATTCTAATGGTTTTTCCTCTCGTGGGTTTTGGGTCCGCCCGACAGCTTAAGCAGCTTCCAGTTCTCAATCTACAACCCCTTCTGTTGTGCTCTAAAATTAATAGTTTTCCAAGTTGAAACGAATCGCCTTTCAAGACGCTAACCACTGATAATATCTCGATGCAGAAGCAGACGTTGTGCCGTATACCTAACTTTGCCCAGCTCTGGCACCCAACCAACCTACATAACATATATTTTACATGGGGGGGGGACTCAACAGCCCAGGCTGTCCGACCGTGTGACTGTGCTTTAGTTTGGAGCGATGCTGCGACATTAGTTTAACGCCAAATCCATTAAAAATCCATCCTAATATATGTCAGGGTAAGGCAGCGCATGCCACAATGCATAATGAGAGACGGCTGCTTGTTCTTGCTTCTGCTCCGGCTTCTGCTCCGGCTTCTACTCCTGCTTCTGCTCCGGCTTCTGCTCCAGCTCCTGCTCCGGCTGCTGAGTGGCTCTGGCTTTGGAGCTGGTTTCAGCTGACAGCTTAAAATAAGATACCACATGCTCCATGCTCTTTGTGCACTGTCTTCACACTTTTCCACTTTTCCACATTTCATCTTGCAAAGCTTTTCCACCTTTCAGCTTCAGCTCCAGTGCGATACCATTTTTCGCAAAGCCGCAGTAAAGCGAAGGACGAAGGGCACTAATGAAACTAAAAGATTGGAGTAGGACGATGAAGACAAAAGCAGCTTAAAGTTTAGCCCGTCTGCCGCAATGTCGGGAAGTAGCTTTTCCGAGTATCGCGTGGCAGTGTGCGTCTCGCGTCTCGCGTCTCGTGGCACGTCCCCGTGCCACATGATGTTGCATCCGCCGTTTGTATTGATTTTATGAAATTTTTATTAATAAACATTCGTGAAATATTCGAGTCTAGAAAATTGAAGCACAGTGGAATTTTTTAATAGAAGCCAAATTGTTGGCTTCTCTTCGACGAGAGCAAAAATTAAAAATATAGCGAAAAAACCGAAAAACAATATGGTAAAAAGGAAGTGGGAAAATAATAAAGATAGGAAGGAGAAAGGGGAGTACTGCAAAAATCAACGTAATGAAAAGGCCAAGTTGTAACTGGCGGAAGAAAACTTGTCTGTTGATGAGGCTGGAAATGGAGAAGTTGTTCAAAAAACAGCGAAAAAGCCAGCAATTAAAATGGCGCTTGCCCCTCAAGCCAAAAGACTTCAAAAAATGCCAAAAAGTTCAGATACTAATGAATTATCCTTTATTAGTATAATGTATTATGTGGTTCTCTGAAGAGTTTGACTCTCCACGCAGAAGCAGCCAACAACAACAACAACAACAACAACGACAACAAAAACAACGTTCAAAAGTCAAAAAAGGTTAGCTACTGAGTTTCAGCTGGTTTTCATACACTTACCACAAGGATACTACGATTTTTTCAACATCGCTGCCAAATCTTGAAAAAAACACAAATAAACAATGCTGAATACCTTCTTAGATAAAATCAGAACTTGTATATCGAAAATCATTCAATTCGATACTAGAAAATATATGTATATTAATAGATGGATAAAAAATTTCTTATTATAGGAAAAATTCATTCATTTTAGATGATCTGATAGAGTCGCTTTAGAGAATGGTGTTTCATCAGGACAACGCTAGATTATATACGTTTATAGTGATTCGTCAGAAACTCCGAGAGCTTGGTTGGGATGTTCTTATACATCCGACATATAGTCCGGAACTCGCAAGAAGTGATTACCATCTGTTCCTGTCTATGGCGAATGACTTGGCTGGTGATATCCGATTGTTCCAGTTTCGAGCAAAACAGTGCATATTCGACATAAGCCGGATAGTTCTAACTATGGTAAATAAAGCCTTAAAATTCATAAACAATAGATTCCTTTTGATCCGTATGTTGTTTCTTATATATCTGATGGATAATAAATTTCAAATCATTTCCAAATTCAGTTTTTAATGATGATCAATGGAAAACATTTTTGGTATTAGGTTTTTATATAACCCCTCATGAAGGGACTGTCAAAATTTGACCATGTCCAAAAAATTCACCCAATCTTTCTATATAAGGTTAAGATGTTTCAAAGTCTATTTCAACAAACATATAGTATACATCATGATATCCAATGAGCCTATTTAGTCAAGTCCAACTATTGGTCTGTCTGACCGTTCTGTCTATCTCTCCTTTGGAAAGTTTAGATGTCATCCGGAAAATTATTACGCTTTCCGGTCAAAACCTGAAGCCCTGTTTTCCTTTTTTTCTGGCTTCTTTCACTTAAAAACTTTTTTTTACGTGGGTGAATTTCAAATCCTACGCCACAACCTAGTTTTTGTAGGAGGGTCATTGGTTATCGACATGAGCGGGACTCGAACTCGCACCTCTTGTTTGGCGGGACAATGCGCTATCCACTGGTCCACTAAGGCCCCTTCTTATATTACAATGACGATGGTAATGAAATTCTTAGCTTTTTTCAATTCGTAAGAGTATTTGAATTTCGAAGTAGCGCAATAACCGGGTTTCTTTACTTGATTTGCAATGGAGCAGGGTCGCGGCTTTATCTGACTGTGAAGAGCACTTGTAGCAAGGGTCAAAGTAAAAGTCTGGGCAAGGGCTTGTGGGTCTAGGGAGTGGAAGAGGAAGAGGGAGGGGTTGGGAAAGGGGGAGTACTGGGTGGTTGGACCAAACTGTGGCTAGAATGCTGTTGGAAATTTATGAAAAGAACCAAATTAATCAGACTAATAACGAAAACACGCCGTCGAAAAGGCGGCTGACAAGGACAAGGATATGCATGGCAGTGGCAACAACAACGGCAACAACAAACAACATCGAGTTGCAAAAACTTATGCAAAGTTTTCTTAATGAAAAGATTTACGATGGCTTTACTCAAAATTAGCAAAAACTGAGGTTGTGGTGAACAATAAGCACCGGTATGGGACGGAGGAGAGAGCTGCGGGAGAGCTGGGAGTCGATGGTCGATGGTCGATGGTTAGTTTCTGGCAGAGCATGGACCAAACTCATAGCCGTTGGGTGGATACTTATAAAGTTTTTACTGCCTCCGCTGCCGGTGGTTGAAATATCAAACTTTGAGAAATTCTCCAGTTGTTGAAAATATGCCAGGCAGTGAGCTGGCCAACTGACCAGGGTTACATTCATATTTGCGGTCTCTTCTAGGCATTCAATAGAGCGAGCGACCCGCCCCGCCCCGCCTCGCCACGCCCCACTCTCGAGCCCAATTAGCAGTATCTACGTACACCAATTTGTGGCTCTCGGCTAAATCAAAAGTCCCAACTGAACAAAATGTAATATGCACAAATTCATGCAAGTGAAATTAACAAGCAGCTCGATAGAGGCGATGCCATGACAACCCTGTCCAAGGCATCTATCTCTATCTCAACCTCTACCTCTACCTCAATCTTTACCTCTACCTCTATATGGCTTATAAATTAACAATAAATTCCGCAAACATTCAGCCAGAAATCGAAATGCCAAAATGATTCAGCAGCTGAGCCATTCAATATTTCAATATATATCTACACATATATCTGGGTTTATTAAAATAATTCGCATGACAAGAAGTTTTAAATAGAAAAATATACCAAATCGAAGCACAGAATCAGCAATTACTTTGGTTTCAGTGGCAAATGATTTGTTTCCAATTATGTTGCGGGATTTGCTCTATACTTCAATAAAAATAGTATTGGAGTCTCGGTGGACCAGTGGATAGCGCACTGTACCGCCAAACAAGTGGTGTGGGCTCGGGTCCCGCTCATGTCGATGAGCATGATCCTGCTAGAAAAGATAGGTTTTGCCGTAGGTTTTGAAAAAAAAAATGTAGCATAAAAATTGCGTTTAGCCGCCAGGTGACACAATGCATTTTTCACTTTTTGCCATTTTAGCCTGTTTTCGGCCACATCTGAGTCTTATACGGTATTTATAATCCGATCGTTCTGAAATTTTCAGAAATGGTTTATGGCATCGTCATGAATATATATTCTGGAATTCACCATATTATGATAAGGATTGTAATTATAAGCACTTATCTGATTTTGGGGGACAAATTTAGGATGGAAAAACATTTTGTATGCCGCTTTCTGCATGGTATCTATAGGCACCCACATACCAATTTTCATGACTCTAGCATACAAATTGCGGCTGTTATATACATTTCGTCACTTTCCGGGACAATGGATGAGTGTCAACATTTTTGGAAATTCCATTCTGCAGTTTTTATCGATTATGGGGCGAACGGGCGTGGTATTTCCGAAAAATCTTAGAACTTGATATGTGTATTGTATCTACATGCCAAGTTTGAAGTCTCTAGCTCTTATAATCTCGAAAATCAATCCGTTCACACTGACGGACAGACAGACGGACATGGCTAAATCGACTCCGCCATTGATCCTGATTAAGAATATATATATATATATGGGGTCTTCAAATAATATTAAATAGACCCTTAAATAGATTCCTTTTAACTGGTCCTAATTTCCGTATGTTGTTTCTTATATATATGATGTATAACAAATTTCAAGTCATTTCCAAATACAGTTGTTAATGATAAACTTTTGAAAACTTTTTTGGTGTTTGGTTTTTATAAAACCCCTCATGAAAGGACTCTCAAAATTTGACCGTGTCCACAAATTCACTCAATATTTCTGTATAATGATAAGATGTTTCAAAGTCTATTCTAACAAACATATAGTATATTTCATGATATCCATTGAGCACATTTAGTCAAGTCCAACTATTGGTGTGTCTGTTTGTTTGATCCTTATATCTATCTCTCCTTTGGAATGTTTAGATCTCAGTGTCAATGTGATCCTATTTTTTCCTAAAAAGTATAAAATAAAACGCTTTTCTATAAATTATCGTTAACAAACGTGTTTATAAAGCTTCCTGTTTTCAAATATGTAGACAAGGTTATAAAGATAAGATACTCTACCCATCAAGCTAATAAATATTTAAGGGGCTAAAATATATTGCTAAAGTTTCACAATTTGATATATTTTGATATATATTTCTGCCAAAAAAGTAAATAGCGTACATTGCACACCTGAACGTAGGGCATCTCGTAGTCCAGCACACTCGACTGCAATGTGCCATTTTCTTCCAATCGATTCGATGGAACAGCACTTTCCCTTCCGCACGAGGTGCGCCGGCAGCAACAAAAATATATATGGAGAAAAGGGTTTAAACAATAGAAAACGTTACCAGAGACGACATCCGAAAGGTTCAGGAGGATGTAAAGCACGAGTTTTTCAGCTCGATTCGCGCTGAGTTGGGAGTTAAAGCTACGTAAAACAATTCTTTATGTGCATTACTGGGGAACGCTCTTAACGGCCCGTTCAGCTGTTGTACAATACATAACATATATATGCCGCGCCAGGCGGGCCCTAACAACTCCTTGCCCCAGTACCCCCCCCACCCCTCCACCACATCCTCGACGACCATTTAGCTAACCGTGCGGGGGGGAGAGGCGTCTGTGAGCCAAATCATTATTACAACAACAATGTGAACTAAGCGCACTTACTTTAGCTTCAGTTTCTGTGGCATAAGCCGTGCGCCCCATTTGCTCGCCATTTTTCAACGGAAGTCAACCACCCGATCTGTAGCCGGGAGCCAGTGCGGACATCGAATCCTTTCGTTCATAAATCAAGTCTTTGGTTTAATTAAATCTTGTGTTGGCGGTAAAAACGCTAAAAGAAAAAAGAACAACAACAGCATGCACACAATATATATATTTCTATATATTCAATGAAATGTGATAGAATCGTTAGACACTCTATATGAATTCGAAAGGTCCACACATATAGTTTCGAAAATCAAAATACCGCTTACAATACTCAAAGCAATTTTCTAGAGCTATTTCCATTTCTAGTATTTATTATTATTATTATTATATGGCCATAACAACCCATTGGGTCACAGCCTGAAGCATTATCTTCCTTTACTTCTGCTTCCTTCACTGAAGAACTTTGTTTTACGTGGGTCGATTTCAAGTCCTACGCCACAACCTAGTATTTCTACTCGCACCTCTTGGTTTGGCGGGACAGTGTGCTATCCACTGGTCCACCGAGGCCCCTTTTTCTAGTATTGTAATTACATGATATTATAATCTACACCTTCGATTAATTACAGGGTAGAAAAAAGCACAGCATTTGGCAGTTACCCTAAGCATTGTTTACCCAACTAAAGCCAGAGCCAAATAAGTAGAAGAAATAACAGCTAAAATGGGAACCAAATATCGTGCATAACTAAAGCCGTCCTTTCAGAACACATCCTTATGGAGGGACATTTTCGAACAGCCAGAAGTTACCTTGTCAAGCTTTAAATGTCGCCGCTGCGGTCCTTCGGGATTCTGGCGTTTCATTTCCGTTTTGGAATTTGACTTGTTCCAATTCAATTTTTACTCCTCGTGGATAACTCACAACTCCCTAGATATTTGGATCCTACACAAATGGCATTCCGAACCATATATGAAATTTGAATAATTTAATCTTAGTGTGGTTGTAAAATATCAATTTTTGTTCGTTCAATTTGCGGATTAGTTCAATCGAACTAAATCAAACTGAACGATACAACTCTAATACACATATACCATATTATACTATACTATACTATACTATACTATACTATACTATTATTATTATTATATGGCCATAACAAAGCATTAAGCACTATTTTCCTTTATTTCTGGCTTCCCTCACTTAAGAACTAATTTTATGTAGGTGTATTTCAAATCGTACGCCACAACCTAGTTTTTCTAGGAGGGTCTTGCGTATCGACATCAGCGGGATTCAAACTCGCAAAACCTCTTCTTTGGCGAGACCAAGCACCATTAACTGTTCCACCGAGGCCCCTTATATACTTTATCCTATACCCCAGGGTATAAGAATTGAAAAGCATATTTCTCCCTGGAAGTTAGATTAGTTTAAGCAATAACAAGAAATGAAATGCTTAGGAACAAGATTAGATAAGAAACTAACCTTTATGGAGCACATTTCGTCTACTTTTGATATCCGAACAATGTAGACCTTTATTAATTAAAACTCTCGGTTGTCTATGAAGAACAATATGTCCCTTTATAGTTCGATATTCCACTTTGCCATCTACCAACTCCAACTTACTGGAAATTATATTTAATCGGCACTGAATCCATAAAAAAAAGACAATGTGGAACTAATAATTTGATGATAAAAATCTCGATTATCGAAATACTTTTCCTTTTTTTGATAGCTTAGCTTAGTTCCAATATATGACATCATATTTAATAATTTGGTGTTGGAATCAGTTTTAAGGATTTCCTAAGAGATGTCGTTCTAATCAACTCATAATACTTTGGAGTTTAATGGATAGTCATATTAATGTGTATATCTAAGCAGTAAATAGGGGCCTCGGCGGACCAGTGGATAGCACGCTGACCAGCCAAACAAGAGGTGGCTGTTGAGTCCCGCTCATGTCCATAGGCATGACCCTTCTAGGATTTGAAGGAAGCAGAAATAAAGGAAAACCGTGCTTCAAAAATAAGGGTAATACGAGAAATTGGAATTCAAATTAACTGACAGTGTCTATATATTGTCCAAAAAGACTTCGAAAGGAGTCTTTGGTGAACCTATGATAATGCAGTTTAACTTTAGCTTTTTGATTTTTTAAATATATCGTAATTTAAAGCATTGCGAGTGTGTATGAATTAAAGATTGGTTGAAGTTCCTTTCCAAAAAGCGAAAAACGGCGCAACAAATAGCACTCTGGGTGTTATCTTACCGACTTGATGGGAGAAACAAATGCGAAAGGGAAACAAAAATTGAATGCAGGACACGTTGCAGGATTTATGGCCAGAAAGCAGCCGCCAGAGTTGGACTAATAAACACTATAAAGCAAAAATTAAAAATAGAGGAAAGACCGTGTTTTTGGGAAGCGAGCGAGCGGGGAGGTATTGCATATAAGGCGAGTGCCGTCGCGACGTTTAGACCAAATTCTACGTGAGGCAATGCGATGAAGGGTTCGCAGTGTAGTCGAAATTGAAATTGGAACTGAGGAACTGAGGAACTGGGGAACTGAGGAACTGAGGATTCGGAAGCCGACCGTGCGGCAAAATGGGTAGAATGAAACGAAATGATACGAAAACGCAATGAAATGAAATCCTTTACCGTAAGAATTTCATGGACATCAACACGTGCTGATTGCGACAGGAGCGTTGACAGCAACAGACTCCCGCCCGCTCGCATGAATCCCAATCCGAATCTCGAAATAACCCCCGGATCGCACTTGGAGACTTGTAACAATTTCTAATTCATATGTTGCCGAGGCAGCAAAACTCGAACCCCCCTAACCTGATGATTTATGGTCGAAGCACGCGAATACGAAATGAAAGGCGAGAAACAATCCTGTAGTTGACTCGTCCTTGAGCACCGACTTCGGCTTTGGTTTCGGTCTGGTCTGGCCTTTTAATCATTCAATAGGCAATTTGTTTGGCCTCTTGGCAAATGCATCGAAATGAAACGAAATGAAATGTTCCATACATAACACAACACTCGGCAAGCTCCGGCCTGCCTTGGATGGTTGGATGGTTGGACTCTATTCCATTGTGGGCGGGCTGGTGCCACTCGCCTGGTAACTGCAACTCCGGCCTCCGGCCTCCGGTCTCCGCATTTAATATCATTTATCTTTCTTACGGTCCAGTATGCGGTTTGAATCCTCCAGCAGCAGCAGCCACACACTTCGACACCTCACATTCGCCACCGCCTCCACCCCTGCCATGCCCCTGCCCCTACAGACAACATGCGTGCAAGTGTTTCGAGTCCGGCTCCGGGTCCGGGTCCGGCTCGTGTTGTGATTTATTGTTATCAAAGTATTTGTTACCTTTATGTTCAAATTATTTGCTCGCACATAAATCATTTTGTTGTCTCAGGTTTTGGCGCATTGATTAATTTCTTAAATTGCTGTCGCGATTGCAGCCACACCCCCCCACCTCCTCCCAACCAATTAGCAAAGATATCGACCCTCCGCCCCACGAAACCTAACACAATCTCTTATTACGCATAAATGCTCTACAAGCTCCCTAGAAATCAGAGGAGCGCAGGATATCCTTGGTGTACCAGTGGATAGCACACTACACCATCAAGCAAAAGGTGTGGGTTCGAATCCCACTCATTTCGATAGTTACGACCCTCCTAGAAAAACTAGGTTGTAGCGTAGGATTTCAAATCCACCACGTAAAAGAGTACTTAAGTGAAGGAAGCTGAAATAAAGAAAGTTCTTCAGGTTGTGACCCAATAGAGTTATTATGACCATATAATAATAATAAAGATGTAACAAAAATTGTTTAGCATTGATACTACCTTCCAATAACAGAGATATATTATGAAAGAAGATAAAAACAATTCAGTTACATGAGAAACTACTAAGATTTTACAGAAAGCATTGAACTTTCGTTAATACTTGGCGGAGAAAGAAAGAAACAGCCACAAGGAGGCATGACAGATCCCAAAAAGTTTGTTTATTCTTAATCCTCCTTAATAGTTGAGTCGATTTCCCCAACCAACTGTCTGTCCGTCCTTCGATTTTGGAGACAAGATGTCATGCAGTTATCGGATACGGTACACCAATTGGGATACGTCCTAATTGATCCAAATGACAAAGAACTCACTTGTTGGGTCGGCAATTCCTGTTCTTAAATCGAAACTTGATGGCAAAGAGTCAGAGTAGTCCATATCTCTATGTAAAACGTCAACGAGATTATTTATTTCTGAGGCATTTCCACTTAGACATCCAACAAGAACCGAGCTCACGTTGCTTATGTCGGAACCGTGACAAAGTAAATTTCCTTAATTCTATATATATTATAATATGGACATAACAACCCAATCGGGTCAAAGCCTGAAACACTACTTTTTTCCATTATTTCTTCATTATTCCTTTCATCATTCCTTCACTGAAGAACTTTTTTTGGCTCCAAATTTCCTTAAGCCATTCGAGAGTTCATCAGCTATTCCCAAATTTTCATTTTTGTATTTGCAGAATTGATTTTAGTCAATGTGTTGAAATAACCCTCCAATTGGAAAAAAAATTCTACCAATGGAATGTGTATAACAGCCAGAATAGTTCTGCTAAATTTAACAAAAACCGGTATTATGATGCACATAGAGATTGGATAGAAGGTAACTATTATTATTATTATTAAATGGACATAACAAGCCTATCGAGTCAAAGCACTATTCTCCTTTATTTCTGCTTCTTCATTGAATAACTTTTTTTACGTGGGTGGATTTCAAATCCTACGCCACAACCTAGTTTTTCTAGGAGGATCACGCCTACTGACATGAGCGGGACTCGAACTTCGCACCGCATGGCCCACCGAGGCCCTACGTGAATAGGTGACTATTAGACTTTCATATTTTGCATATAAATCCATATCTTATCTATAAATAACAGAGTTCTTATATTCTACAATTCATACCCTATTCTATTTTTACATATATTACATAACTCACTTTATCGCTTGTGGACCAGTTCAGAGTTGGGATTTGGGCCGCAATTGTATTGAGAAATATATCCTTAAAGAAAACTCAAACTCGCCATGAATTATATATTTGGATTTATTTGAGGCCAAGTAAAACAAATAACCCAACAATCGTCCGAGGGGGCGCCCATTAAGCGTGAAAAAAAGGAAAAACATGAAAAAAGTGGGAAAAAGAGGGAAAAAGAGGGAAAAAATGGAAAGAACAAAGCGAAAGTGGCGTAAATAAATAAACAGAAAACGCAAAGCATATTAGGCTAAGCTACTTGCGATTTCCGTTACACGCCCCCGGGGCAGCTGGCTATAAAAAGGCGGAAGCTGATTAGCGAACGGACCCCGCCTTCCCCCAACACACAAAAAATGAACTGAACGGAACGGAGCGGCAGGCCCAACCTGACAACCTGGTGGAATGGTGGACTGGTGGACTGGTGAGGGTCGGAGGGTCGTCGGTACCCTCAGGGTGGTTGAATTTTATGAGGCACAAAAAGTAACAACGCCTTTGGGGTTGTCTTGAGGCGGTCAACGAGGACAAAAAGTTGCCAAGTCTCATAATCGAAATTGGTCACAGGTGGCCACTGGTCCGCACCTCCCTTCTGCTCCTCCACCCTCGCACCACCCAGTCAATTGACCAATGTCACTGGCCGGCCCCACCGGCCAGACCCGACCCGAAGTCATTTCAGTGGGCTTATTGAAATTAAATGTGCTGCCCAGCAGATAATACCCATTTAAGGCGTGTTTAGTTAAGTTGAGTTTGATTTGGGTGGCTTTCCCACTCCCGAAGCCTAGTAGCATCCACAACAGGGAATAAATAGAACGGTGATTATGTTAACGTTTAAAACGATTCCAGCTGAGAGGCCCGCTACTGGGTATATCGAACTATAGAAACTCAACAGGAATAGTTTATTTTTGTAAAAATGTAAACTACTTTATATAATGAATGTAGCAATAAATCATAGGGAATCTTAAGTGGTTAAATAACATATAGAATGGTATTACTTCGTAATATATGGAAACTATATGACATAGTTAACAGATCCTCATGAAATTTGGTAGAGCAATACATCTTAGATAGAGTATCTTAAGTGCTTTTGAATTTTCCATGATATGGCATGGAAACATTAGAAAATTCGACTTTTTCCTATATTAGACCTTTATGACCTTGCATTAGATAGTAAAACAAGATAGAGTGCTGCAGTCGAGAGTGCTCGACTGGGGGGTACCCTGATCACAGTCGAGAAATACAGTTGCAATCGCATAATATATTCACATGGACACACTGACAGACGGTCTTACGAAATAATCGAATCGATTTCTTTTTACTCACCGATCTGTTCGGACTTAACTTTCTGCTGTCTATAAAACTAGCTTTTATTATTATTATTATTATATGGCCATATGACCATCGTGTCAAAGCCTGAAGCATTATTTTACTTTATTTCTGCTTCCTTCACTAAAGAACTTTTTTTACGTGGGTGGATTTCAAGTCCTACGCCACAACCTAGTTTTTCTAGGAGGGTCATGTCTATTGACATGAGCAGGACTCGAACTCGCACCTATTGTTTGGCGGGACAGTGTGCTATCCACTGGTCCACTGAGGCCCCAATAAAACTAGCTATTGGGCATTACAATCTTCTGCGCTTCTTTAAGGGATGACCATTACAACCCTATAGGGTCACAACCTAAAGCACTTTTTTCCTTTAATTCTGCACTGAAGATATTATTTTGCGTGGATGGACTTAAAATCCTACGCCACAACCTAGTTTTTCTACGAGGGTCATGCTAAGTACATGAGTGGGACTCGAACCCACACCTCTTGTTTAGTCCACCGATGCCTCTTTCTATGGTACACATACCATATAATTGCCCAATCTGTACAGAACTACTAAAAGAGTGAAGGATGAGTTGGCTCACGTGCGAGAATAGACCACATAAAATGCCATTTTCTTTCGTGACACTTCCTTATCCGGTACGCCCGATAAGCTTAAGGACAGAGTATACTATACATAGTAGTATACCATTTCCTTCGCAAAGTGTAAATGAAATATCTCAAAAGAGAAGCATGTGGCCAATGCTCTTGAAGACTGTCAATGGACAGCATTTTGGCCGAAACCCCCCCGAAAAAAGGACAATCTGGCATACAGAATGTGTCAAGTCAAGCTGAAGACGGCGTGACATGTTGGGCGCTCGTGTCTCTGTTTAAATTTTTAATCAAATTTTGCTGAACGACAGCAGTCATTAATTTCCCTTCAGTGTCCAAGATTGTGACAATTTTTCTTTTTTCGGCTCTTTGTCATGGCTCTGGGCCCGACTACCTTTGTCACATTTGCATGTTGGCCTAAACAAACTGGATGTGATGTGGCCCAAGGAGAGGAAAAATTGACCACAATGTTTCACAGCGACGGACGTGGCAGATCCGACTACATGGAAATACAATATTTTAAATGGAAAGTGGAAAATGGAAAATGGAAAATGTGTTGAAGCACTTACACAATGTGCTTAAAGAGAGGAAATTAAAGATTTTGATTTGAAGTTGACTATTGCGGTTTGCGGGCACTGGCTAATCATTTCCGAGAATTTACAGATTGAACTAAGCAATTCATTATAAGGAATATGCTGTGGGACTTGAAGATATCTTGAGAAAACTGTGGTCTTTAAGCTAAACAAAAAGATATAGTGGCTATAACAACCCTATCGACCCTAAACAAGCAACCCTAACCTTAAAATAACCCTATCTCAGCGTGATGCATTATTTGCCTCTATCTTTGCTTCCTTCACTAAAGATCTTTTTTACGTTGGTGGTTTTCAAATCCTACGTCACAACCTAGTTTTTCTATATCGACATGGTCTATATCGACATGAGCGGGCCTCGAGCTCGCACCATTTGTTTGGCCGGACAGTGCGCTATTTACTGGTCCACCGAGGCCCCTAATATCATAATTAATGAGCCATTATTATTCTTATATGGCAATATAAGGCCTGTTTGATCAGAACCTGAAGCATCATTTTCCTTTATTTCAGCTTCCTTCACTGAAGAACTTTGTTTCACGTGGGTGAATTTCGAATCCTACGCCAATACTCCTATCGACATGAGCGGGACTTGAACTCGCACCTCTTGTTTTGCGGGACTGTGCGCTATACACGGGTCCAGCTAAACTATGAAATTATAATCTGACAAGAAAAACTTTTGACTACCATCATATATGGAGAGAGATTAGTATTATAAATCTACAAGTTTTTCATGATTTATGCTATATGCTTACACTATAATGTAGTCAAAATATATGATATGTTTGTATTATGTATTATGCCAATTTTGTCTAAATACCAGAAACAAAACACACTATCGTATCATATATATCGTCTATCTGATATGCCGAAAGCATTTAATTTAGTTATAAATTTGATGTTAAACTCCGGCAAAGTTGCATTGAAGTTTCACCTCGACATAACTTTTCTGGCCAAATAGTTCTTTTGGCCAAGAGTGAAACATATGCTACTGACATAATGTAGATTGGCCCTTGGACCCGGGACCCTGCGATCCGAAAAGTTGTAGCTGCGTATCCGATGTTAGTTAGATAGATGGATGATGGCAAGCGGACATTGATAAATCACATATATGTGTGCTATTCTATAGAATCCGGACTAGTCGGACTAAACACACACACACACAAACACACACATGACTATCGCGGGGTATTTGAAAAGGCTGCGCTGCAAACAAACCGAATAACCGGCCCATCACCAACATCGGCCGATGTACCATGCCCTTACCGCCCTTACCGTGCTGTCATGTGCTCCGCTAACGCACACACTTCGCCAAATTCAACAATTTTCTGCAGCGACATCAAATTACGAACTCATTATTGTTAGCGACGACAATGAGCCATGGGCCAGGGACCAGGGGCCATGGGCTATGGATGACAGGGTCCAGGTCTTGGTCCGATCACCATTCGAAGCTGTTGCTGTTTGCGTTTGCGAAATTTTGACAAAAATGTCTACACCGAAAGAAAAATGATTGGTAAATTGAATTCATCTCATCCATTGCAAAAAATATATAACCTTTGACAGGAGCTAAATTGAGCAGATTATTATTATTATTATTATATGGCTATAACAAGCCTATCGGGTCACACCCTGTAGCATCTTGCTCCAAGCGTCCCAATTTTGCGCGCTTCTTCCTTCTTCCTTCACTGACATTTCTTTTTTACGTTAAAGGATTTCAAGTCCTTCGTCACAACCTAGATCCAAACTAGGAGGGTCAAGTCAATCGAATTGAGTGCGAATCGAAACCACGCCTCTTGTTTGGCGAGCCAGTGGACTATACACTGCTCCACCGAGGCCCCTTGAGCAGATGAGCTATACAAATTCTCCGTATTCTGCGCATCCTCAATTTTCAATATTTTTCAAAAAAGATGATCGATTATATCGATTGGACCCCAAAGGGCTAGTTTATTTGATATCAATTATTCTACTCATATATGTATCCAATACATTCGCAAAGAAAAAAAAAAAAAAAAAAAGCAAAAAAAAAAATCAAAAAAAAAAGGAACAAAAAAAAACTGGCTATGAAATGAATAATGTATGCGATGACGCCACGATGTGCGCAGAGATAGATGGAAAAATGAAGGTCTAAATAAAGCGATAGAAGAAAGCTTAGATAAAAATAGACAGAGAAATATCGACAACGATCTGAGGAACAAAAGAATAGGTGAAAGCTTATTTACAAATAAACAGAGAAATATACAGAACGAACTTCTGGACTCATAAAAGAGCGGATACGATGATAACATAATGAAGACTGAAATGGCCGAAAAAATGGCAAAATAAATCGGCTAATGCACAGAAGAAGAATGGAAGGGTGAGCGTTGGGGATGACAGATATAGGAGGATAGGAGGACAGATAGTTGATAGATGGACAGATTGGAGCCTATGCACATAAAGTGTTCAATTAGCGTATAGAAAATCTGATAAGTACGCCAATACACTGATGCCAGACAAACAGAAATAATCGCCAAAGGACGTACAGACAGAGGGACACACAGACTGCTAAACGTAATTGACAAAAACGTTAATAAACTATTGCCTACTTTTCAGCGCATTCAGCGAATTCACATGACAAAATGTCACAGCTAAATGGGTAGTTATTGTCATTATATGGCCATAACAACTCTATTGGGTCAAAGCCTGAAGCACTGTTTTCTTTATTTCTGCTTCCTTCACCGAAGATTTCTTTTTACGTGGATAGTTGACATCGATGAAGAATCTCTCTTTTGTCGTACAGTGTAGTTCACAAAAGGTCTTTTTGTTGCCAACTCAATGCGACTAGCCTGAAGGCTGGTTGAGTTGAGTTGAATTTGCCATTCAAGTGTTTTGTTGGCATTATAAATTATATGGCACAAGTGATTGCGTGTCTATTAACTCATCGGCCTAATTATGG
>JBANCY010000773.1:0-20403 GCA_037040045.1 Phorticella flavipennis | reverse complement strand
TGCCTGTTACATACATTTGCACAAACTTATAATACCCTTCATACCAATTTTCAATTGGGATCAGGGTATAAAAAGCTATAAGTACAGTATGAGTTTAAAAAACCTGCATAACTTTCGTATTCATAGTCCAATCGTGTTGAAATTTTGTAGAACAATTGAAAACAGGAATCCCTCAGTTTATATATAGTTTAAGAATAATAGCTTAAAACACATAGGCAATATTTGTCATATGATATAGAGGTCTACAATGGCTGCTTTCAAACAAAAAAAAGCTAAACTATGCTAGTTTGCTGTATACATAGAAATATATTACATATATTATTTACATTATTTACAAATTTCATAACTCTAACATAAAAATGGCAGCTGTGGATATCATATATGGATATCAAACCTCAAAAACCGCCTAAAGCAACTACTTTTTGAGGTAAACCCTTTAAAAGTCAAAGCCAGAAAAATGAATTTCAAATAAAACTAAGTCTATTATAATATACTTTCATATAACCTTAGCCCTAGGTATAATAATAAATAATTATGCTTTATTAGGCAATTCCTGGTATTTGTCATGAAGGAAATGCCTGGCAGCAATTTGGAAAGAAATCGATATTTCGATAGATATATCGCACGATGCATGAACCTTTTGAAGAAACTATTTAAATGTTAAATAATGCTGCCTAATTCGGAGAGTTGAATATTATTAAAGCCTGTGGGCAGCTAAGGAAGGGGTCGATAGGTAGAGGTGTTTGGGGCTTGGTTTTGAGCTCTGTGGGGTCTGTGACTGGGGGCAGGGGGCGTGGTGGTGTTTTGGGCATTGGGCAAACTTCTCAAAAATATCTGCAACGAATACAAAATTCAATTCATGAATAAATTTTAATGTCTGCAGGAGCCTTTGGCCATTCGCCTGGTTGTCCTTTGAATGGTTCTTGTTCGACTTGTTCTATTTATGCGATTTTCTTCTATTGTTGCTCCTCTGCTCCTAATCTCCCGTGGCCGTTGGATGCCCCTCCCCGCTCCATTCATAGATATTCGCATTCACATTTTATAGATGGAAGCCAGGACTATGGTTTTAGGATTTGTTTTTGTGTCCATTTTCTTGTTTGCAACACTCTCGGATAATTACAACGCGCTTTGAACTTTAAATTCAAATGCGCAGCCGACTGCCACGCCCCCCGTCGTCCTACCGCCCCCCCCCCCGCACAAAACAAGCCTAGTCATAAACGCTGGCATGCGGCATTGTGGCATGCGCGGGTTGGCTTTTTTTTGGCTTTAACACGCCGCTAAGCTGCAGCTAAGCCGCCGCTGAATGCCGGCGTTGCAAATTTTTTTTCCTCCTTTTTTTGTGTAGTTGTCTGTCTTTGCCACGCCCCCACCGCCCCCAGTGCCACACCAAATGCCGCCACGAGCCCTTGGCAACATAATCACAAGTTAATCCCCTGTGTAACTTTGAAGCTTGCAACAGCAGCGGCAGCAGCAGCAGCAGCAGCAGCGGCAGCCGACATCGACGTCGACGTCGCTGTTCGAATGGAGATAAGCAGCTAAAGCCAATGCCCCAGCTTCTGCCCAACCCACAATCCAGCGCCCACATCCTGCCCCATAGCCTGCCCCAAAGTCTGCTCCACAGTCTGCCCCATAGTCTGTCCCACAGCCTGCTCCACTCCCTGCTCCACTCTCTGCCCCACTGCCTGCCCCACTGTCTCCACATTCATTGAAATGTTTGTAGTCCAGATAAGAGTGAGCAAATTTTTAAGTCCTTGCATCGGGTATTATAACTTTCTTAAGCTGTTTGCAACGTTTTTGCCGACAACAAAATGGAGATTTTTCTGAAAAATCCATTAAACAAATTTAATCAGCAAATTGCTGCATTGACCCACTCTGCAGGGTTAATGAGCGTGCCACCAGCCCGTCCAGAAGCTCCACTCCAAGCAGCCAGAAAGGTGCGTCTTCTTCTTCTTCTTCAACCACTCCATATGACTGAAAATTCCGTACACTTTATTGACATGATTAAAGCGCGAAGCGTGCCGTTTTTTGGCCTGGCCCAAATGGCGTCTTGACAATGTTATGCAAAGCAGATGCCATTCCCGATCCCAATCCCATTCCCAATGGTTTTTTAAAATGCCATCAACTTGACGAAAGGTGAAAGCTGTTGACCAGGTTAACTGTGTTTGGCCAAAATCTTGGCCTGTTTGCACAACGTTTGGCCCCCTTCCGGCCGACTGCTTGAAGAAGAGTTACGCAAATTGCTGCGCTGGCAAAGGCTGTAAAATTTTATTGGGCATACAAGAGATGTCGGCTCGGAACAGCTCCTCCTCGAGGAGCAGAGGTCGAGGTGGAGGCGAAGGAGGCTCCGTTCTACCACAAAATATGCGGTTTAATGGGCCCGCCGCCATTCGGCACCAGCATCAGACGCCTCAGAAGGCAACGCAACAGTGCTGACAAGCTAAGCTTTTTTTTGCCAGCTAAACAAGCACATGTTAAATTTTACTTAAAGTGACTAAGTTCTTAAACTCATTCGGAAAATTTGCTAACTTTAAGTCAAAAATTCTTAGAACACGCTAAAGATCTTTAAAAAAAAAAGAAGGTAAAAAATACAGAATATTTATCCATCGAGCTTATTTCTTATCTTTCTCTGGGCCTAAAACTTTTCTGATTTTGGTTTCATATGCATTTTTCTAATCAGTTTCTTTAACATCTATCTTAAACAACCCAAATATTTCAACAAATCTTTAAATTTGCCTATGGAGCTTATTATCTATACTGTTTTCGAAACCTTTAGCTTCTTTTATAAAAATATTTTGCAATTTTTGGTTCAAGCAAAAAAATTACAGGGTTAAGGATTTAGAGTTTTTTCTAGGTACTTTGAACTAAGCACGCCAAACGCCTTGAAATTTAGCTATAAACTGTTTTAAGCATTGCGACAACCCATTGTTGCCTTTTTCAGTACATTAGTTACACTTTTAGCTATAGTTTTCTTATAAAATATAGCCGAAATTCCCAATCCCAATTCAGTTAAGAACTTTCTTTACCATTTTGCCATATTTAGAGACGTAATTTCCAAGCTATTATGCATCTTTAGTTAAAGTTTTAGCTATAATTATATTCAATTTTGGTGATTTATAATTAAGCTAAAACATAATATATGAATAATAGAAAAATTAGTTTTAAAAAGCCAAATGTGGTTTTCAAAGCTAGACAGTTCTTATAACATTAGTATTAACATTAGCTTTAACTTAGTTTTTTGTTAGCAATAATTCAAAAAGTCACCATTTTCTAGGAGTTTCAGCTTAAAATCAATGTTTTTTCTTAGCTTTTTAACGATAGTACACAAATATAAGCAACAAACAAGCTAAAGGTGTTTTAAAATATATTAAAACTATGTTTGTTGTGGTGTTTTTTGTGGCCAAAGCGGGGGCGTGTCACGCCAAAGCTGCCAACACTGGCCAAAACAAACGCCGGGGCAAGCCCATAACTTGGCTTAATTTTCAGAAGACGCTTTGATTTGCGCTTGGCTTGAAAACGGCGAGCGACTTGCGAAATTTATTGTCAAGTATAAAATGTAATGGCCAACGGGGGGGTGTGGGGCAGGTTGGGAGGACGGGGAAGGGGCCTGGGGTTTCTGGAGCTGTGCTGAAACAGTTATTTGCACTTGGCCCGGTTACGTGCCGAATCAATTGAGTGGCTGCAGAAGCTGGAGCGGCTGCCGGAGCGGCTGGAGCGTGTGGTGCAGCAGGAGTTGCGGCTTGGGTTGGGGGCAGAAGCTGGAGCTGGGCAAGGCGTAGGGGTTGGGGTTGGTGTTGGCGTTGGCGTTGGGGTTGGGAAGGTTGGGGCCGGTGCCTGGGCGACCCGCTCCAAAATGCTGCTGGTAAACACATAAATCATTGAAGCATAGAAGTAAGTAAGTGTGTGTTGGGGGGTTTTAGGGGGTATTCGGGGGTGTGTGTGCTATGCAAAAATTGTTGTTGTGCCTTGTCGCTTGGCTTTGGCGCGTTTAACTGTTCCCTGTTGCTGTCCCCGAGGCAATAAAATGGCTGTAAATTCCAAATATTCGTTGCTTCTGTTTTTCCTCTTTTTTCCGCTTCATCTTCCTCTTCGAGTTGCCACGTAAAGGGGCATGCCACAGCGTACGCGTTACGGGCTGCGTGGCACCTGTTTGGCATGCCAAATTAAGCAGACGCCAGCAGCCAGTGTTGGCAAATTCTTTGGCGGCAAACGCTTCCGTTTCCGCTTCAGCCGCTTCTTGTCGCCGACGCGTTAAAATCACGCAACGCTTTTTGCCACTTCAATGATGCATATTTGATGCGTGTTTTACATATGCCAACAGCTACAGCAACAACAACACGCTGGCGTTGCCATATTTCAAATTAAATACATCCCCCAACCCCCTCAGCACACCCCCCACATATGCTGTCAAGTGACAAATTTCATTAATTTAAAAAGTGAAATTTACAATTTTTATGCAAAACGCTGTAAAGCCGCAACTATTTGGCATTGAATGCCATTGACAGGGCGACATAAAATAAGACAAACACATGTCTGAGGCACCCTGTGACAGAGAGAAAGGCAGCGCGGGAGCGAGGGGCAGAGAAAGTGGCAACACCTACGCACAAAATGACACAAACAGAAGCCAGAAATAAGCCAAGCGGCATTTTAATGGCATGTGGCATATGCAAAGTGGCTTCAGATGGTTTCACCCACGCGCACACACACCCTGTGAATCCTCCTGCATCAACAGGAGCTCCCCCCTTCCCCCTCTCATACACTAACAGCCACACCTGAAGATGTATTACAATATTTTGCTCTTAGAGCTAAAAGTAAATGCCTTTCCCCCGGTTGGGAATAAAGTTTGCTTTAATTTCACAATCCCTTAACTCACTTACGCACCCCCCAAACCTCTCCCACCCCACGATCAACCTCATGTAGCTCGAACAGCTCTTAAATATTTTATAAATTTAAAGTACTTTTTACTTAACTTACTTTTTTTTGGCAACAAATTGTTCAATTTTCTTTAAAAGCTTTGCTGATAATTTTTAACTACTTCGAAAAGACTGGGAAAATTGATAGGATTTTGAGTGAGGTGAAGATTGAAGTGTCGGAGGGGCCTCGGTGGAGCTGTAAATAGCACGTCGTAACGCCAAAAAACCACAAAATATCCTACCAACTCCACGCTATCTGGGTGCCCCAGACATACAAACTCCTGTAGAGGACCTAAATTCCTTTAGAAGAAGACCCAATCTATCTGTCTGTCTGTCTGTCTATCTGTCTGTCTATCTGTCTGTTTGTCTGTCTGCCTATATGTCTACCTCTCACATTATCTCTCTGCCTAACTATAGGTCTATCAATCTGTCTGTCGAGCTGTTCATCCATTTCTCTGCCTGCCGTAATACTCGTACTGAAGCTAAGTACAGACTCTTTCCGTACATTATTGTACCACATTCATGGTAAAACTAATATTGTTTCTGGTTGCTTCGAAAATGCTAAGTTTTGTTCCCAATAATGTGTTTTTACGGGAAGTTTTACTCCAATACTACATTATGAAATATCGTTTGGTTATCCTGGTCATGCCACATCATCGACGGGCAAGCCGAATATCCAAAGCTCCGTGTGAAATATTTTGGTCTGCTGAAACCTACGACAATTGAGGTGTTTGAGACGAGTATTTGCAAGAGAAACGCCCGCAATTTTCGGATAGGCAAAGCAATTTTGCAATTTCGGGGCTTCAGTGCGCCAGTGGATAGCGCACTGTTCCGCCAAACAAGAGGTGCGAGTTTGAGTCCCGCTCATGTCGATAGGTATAACCCTCCTAGAAAAACTAGGTTGTGGCGTAGGACATGAAATCCAACCAAGTAAAAAAGACGTTCTTCAGTGAAGGAAGCAGAAATAGAGAAAAATAGAGCTTCAGGCTATGACTCGATAGGATTGTTATGACTATATAATAATAGAACAGCCGTATGAGGCCAAAGTCCAAAGCCCTTAGAATACTTTGAAATGTGAAGCATAAAAAATTGTTTTTTTTTTGGCAAATACCACGTTAATTAAATTTAATTGTAATTTTGATTCAATGCAATTAACTTATATACAAATATATATATATATATATATATAAATATAGATATATGTATATATATAATATATATATATATATTTTTTTTGAAAATTCCGTGCGGCATGTTGATTGCAGTTAGGTGAACGAACTGGCGTTTGCGGCACAAACTTGAAACAAAACTCATTAAGCGACAACGGAATACATATAGATATATGTATATATATATATATATATTTGGAGATGTATACATAGAGATATATATTTTTTGTTTTGTTTTATGTGTTGGCCATGCTGGCTGTGGCATCCTGGGATCCTCGGAATCCTCGCCTGGCTGCTGACACGGTTACTCAACTTCCGGTGTCGACTCGACTCTTTCACACTTTTGCATGCCGGCGCAGCACACATAACATTTGTTGCAGATGGCTGACGACTGACAGCCATATACAGATACAGATACATATATCCATATAGTAGATATATACATGTATATATATATAAATGTGTATATGTGCGAGATAAGTACGTGCCTGGCAGCCGGATCCTTTGGCAGCATTCATGCTAATAATTTGTTGGCGCTGCGCACGGTGACAACGTCAGGTGTAAAATATTGCTGAACACGGTTACCCCTAACGCCCCTCGCCCCCCATGGACCACGCCCACTCACGCACACACACACATAAATTCATATGCAAATAAAAAGTAACACAACAACATAAAAACGAGTTGAAAGGCATTTCATTACGCACAATTTGGGCGCAGATTACACTCTAACGCTCACGGACCACGCCTACCGCCCACCGCCCACGCCGAGTCCCCAGTCCCCTCAAGTCTCCCGCAGCACATTTTGTAGCTAGTTAATTTGGCTTTGATACCGCAGCGCAACAAGAATTTTCATTGAATTTTTGCTGTCATCAAAATTCTGTTAGCCATATTTTCCGACCCTTTTTTCGCTTTTTGGCCAAAAATGTTTTGCTGTTGTTGCGTTGACGACTCACCTGTAAATTGGGCGGACAATGATCCAGCAGCTCCAGCATATGCTTTATATTCTGCGCATCCTGTATCACAAAATTCAATTCCATATCGAATTCGCCGCCGACAAGCTGAAATAATCCAAAAATCATCCAAATTAGTACAAAATGTGAATGCATAATGCGAATTTAATTATGGCTGAAATTTGTATAGAATTACGCAAGATTTCAAAGGATTTTCCCCACATATTTCCTGCTCTTTTCGTCGGAAATAGTAATAACTTTGGGCTGAAATTGGAACGAAACATCGTAGACCTTTAGAATGATCAAATGACAAGGGTAATCTACGGGGCCATCTCTTTCAGTCTATATCTTTGTCTGTTTTCTGCCTGTCTGTTTTCCCGTCTGTTTGATTTCCCGTCTGTCTGTCTATCTTATCTTTATGTCGATCAATAAGCACAGAAGCTATATATAGAATTACGCAAGGTTCCAAAGGATTTTCCCCACACTTTATGCTCTTTTCGTTGTAAATAGTAATAACTTTCGGCTGAAATTTGAACGAAACATCGTAGACCTTCAGAATAAACCGATGGCAGAGAAGAGAAATCTACTGGGTCATCTCTTTCTGACTATCTCTCTGTCTGTTTTCCCGTCTGTCTGTTTATCCTATATGTATGTCGATCAATAAGCACAGAAGTTATATATCGTTATATAATACACTTACAGACCCTCAAATTATGCTTTCCCAGTGTCCAAAGGCAAAAAAATATGGATTGGACCATATCCGCCTGTCTGTTTTCCTCTATTTAGGCTTATACTTATCCTTTGAGATATTGTAATACATCTTCCCTTATCAAGAAGTTACACGTGTGTCAAAACCGCGTAGTTTCCATCATTTAATCATATAACCGTCATACAATTATAACTCTGATTTGCCCATAATTCCTTGATTTTAAAAGCTAATGCGTTTATATTTTACACAAAGTCAAAATTTCTATATTATCTGCCATTCTGCCATATTTCAAAATAATCAGTCTATAAGCAGGCAAGCTATATATGATTCAGAAATGCTACCGCCAACTTCAAACTAAGTGTAAAATATTCGCTAAGATAATGCTACTCCAATGGTTTTCTGGAACATTGTTAATACAATGCGTTAGAGTTTGGATGAATGTTGAAATATTGTTTAAAATTTTGACAACGAAACTAATTTTGACAAGCTAAAAATAAAATTGAAAAGAAAGCTAGAAAAATTATGTTTTTTTTTTATTCATATGAAGTAAAATACGTCCAATCTTAAGGAGTGCGTTAACAACAGAGTTATAATAGGTATTGGGCCAAACCTTATAATATATGAGAAGGGAGAGCAGTCTCTAAATATTATGGATTTTGCTTTAGGATGTGCTTGAACTGTACGATCCACTTGGATGGGTTCAGCGATGGCTTAAGCTGAGCTGACATCTGTTCGAATTCCAACGCTGGAAATTTCCTGTCAGCCGGGTAGTTCTTGGTAGAACCTTTGCCAGCCAACTCCTATCCATGCCAAGCAACCCCCCTAAACACTTCAACAAACCAGACTTAATTGGGGACACAATAATGAAGAAAATCTATAATCTCGTTTGATGAAAGGAATCAAAAAACTTGAGGGTAAAATCATAGAAGAAATCGTTAAACAAATTGAGGTCAATTTCATAAAATTTGAAAGACCATAAAAAACTAACTGTTTTTGCTTCATATCTTTGGGTATACTAGGTATAACACTCTGAAACTTTTAGAATTTATACCTAAACAGTTAAGAAATTGTTGTGAAGCAAGCTTTTTCTGTCTTAAAGTTTTCCAATGGCAATAGATGATTTGTTCCTAATGGCTTTTTTGGGAAGGCTTCTTAACTCTTAAGAAATTTGATAGGCAGCACTTTGAATTTGAATTAAGTTTCACTTAGGAAAAAATGGAAAATCTTCGCCTGCAGCTAATATCGGACTGTGAGGTTTGCGAAAGGCGGAGGAGGCCTTGAGGCTAGTTGAGGCGGGGTTCGTCCGAGGCACATGCTCTCCCAGCACAATCAGCGCGCTTTTCACCAAAAAAAAAAAGAAAAAGAATAGAAAGAAAAAAAAGAAAAGCGGAAAAACCAGCGCTAACTTAATTACGAAAAGCTAAGCCCACAGTTGCTCTATAATCGAATGGATACGTTTTCTGACAGGCAATTGAATTGCCAATCGAATTTTCCTCTTCTTCTTTGTGTTGTTGTGCATGTTTTTTGGATTTTCCTCGCTTTTGTTGTTGTTGTTGTGACAATTCATTTGACGCTTTTTGCGCGCTTTAATAAAATCGGGAAATAAATTCAATAAATTGATTAGAAGCACGTCTTCGGGGCGCTGCGCAAAAACTTTTGGCCAAGTGTTACAAGTGTTTCTCCTATATCCAAATATGCCACGCCCCTCAAACGCCTCAAACCCATATTTTCTCTTGTGTGTGTCTAGTTTATTGTTGTTGTTTTGCTCGGCTTTTTTCCCCTCTTTGACTAAGTTGAAAACAATTTTTACTGGCGTCAGCCAGTTGGGCGCCCGACAGACCCCGACTCCGATTCCAACTCTGATTCCAACTCCCACTCCAATCTTTAACTGCAACACCCTACTTGTCTTTTTCTACAGTTTTCCCAGTTTTTTTCTTTTTCGTAAATTGTTTTATAATTATGCTGAGACTTTATTAACTGCACCTTAAGCTGGCCGGAGTTTCCCCCTACATACTTTATCCTCCTGCCGAGTTGCCATGGTTTTGCCTCCTAATTGAATTGAGTAATTCTTGATAAAAACCTCTTCATTTGCCTGCCACAAGCATAAATTTGTTCTATAAGTGGGCGTGCCACAAGTTTCAATGGAAGTCCATTAACAAATGAAACTTTTGTATTGAGTTTTTGACTTAAAACTTTTGATAAGCTCCAAGTATAAGTGAAAATTGATGTATTTTACATCTAACATAGTTGAGCCTTGAGTTACATATATGTGCAGCTATATATAGAGTTGGGGTATAGTCATTAGCTTAGACAGTTCTTAGAGGGTGGAGAACTAATGGCTGCAGAGATTTCAGTCTCGGGTCTACAGACTATTGCTCAGGATATGTTGGCGTTCACAGAAAATGGGATAGTTTTCTATCTAAAGGGTTTATCTAGGTACTTCTTATAGAGACTTTTGTGCTGAAACTCGTAGATACCAAAAGTAGTCTTCAGAATGGTCTGAAGGGAAAAGAAATCAATTGGGCTAAGTAGATCTATTTGTGCGAGGAATCGTTCACTGTCTTCTGAACATAGCCTAGTGGGAGGCTTAAAGAATAGTTACATGGGAATTTTTATAGTCCCATGTAACTATTGTTTAAACCTATAACATAATATTTGGGGGCCTCGGTGGTGTGAGTTCGAGTTCCGCCCATGTCGATAAGCATGACCCTCCTAGAAAAACTAGGTTGATTTAAAATCTACCAGAAATAGATGAAAATAGGGCTTCTGGTTTTGACCCGAAAGTGTTGTTGTGGCTATATAATAACATAAAATTTACTTATTTACAAATTTTCAAAAGGTTTTATGATATAACGTGAGTAGACAAGTCGCTGAGATGAATTATCTTTAGTCGTCGGATGGGTATAGGTTCGGTAAGGTCACTCGTCAGGTTGGGGTGGTCCACAAGCCTGATGACATATCGTCTGCTGTGAAAATAGACCTGGTCCCCGTTCAGGACAAGTCCCAGGTCTCTTTCGATCACTCGATTGGCGACGTAACTGGGAAGTCCGGAAGCCTGATGAGCTGGCTTTTGGTGGCGGTTCCCCATACCTGAATGACGTGGGTTTATCCGTAGCTCAGCCTGTCCATTCATCTATACATTCGTCTATCCATCTGTCAGTCTGCGTGTCAAACTAATCTTTTAGACTTTGATCTATTGTAATGAATCTTGACACAAGGTCTTCGTCTCCATAGTATTTGCCGGAATCGTATTGCATTACTATATTATATAGCTGCTTCTGGCTTGATTTTCTATATTTCTTAAGCTATTTATACTATATTTTCGACTTAGTTGAAATTCTACAACATTTTTCTACTACCAAAATCGGCCTTTAAACATGGCAACAATCCATCAAAGATTTTACGTGATGCTTGACAAAAATCGTTGCATACTTTTGGGCTGTTTTCGTTTTATATTAGGAATATAATATAAGACCTTTGGTGAGCTGAAGATAATCTCTTTTCATTTGATTTCAACCAGCTTATTAACAGCTTTTTCCGAAATTTCAAAAAGACAAATTTTATGCATGAAAAACTGTTGGTTTTTCTTGCCTGCCATTTGACATTTTCCGAGCATTTCTATACCATATATATATATGTTTAGGAAAACTTAGGTCCTTTTGCTGTGATTTGGCTTAGCCCCGGCAACTGGCAGAATCAATTTGCATAAGTTTTCTGCTTTTTTCCGAGCTGCGAATCAATTTCAAACAACAAGTCAACAAGTCAACGAAAATCATCAACAGAACCGAGAGGAAAAAAAAAATGGAGAAGAAAATTATAAATAAAATAGAATTTGTTGTAAATACAAGAACGAACAACAAGGGCTGGAAAATGGGGAAAATGGGGAAAATGGAAAAACTCTCATTCATATTTAAATTAAACTTTGCGGAAAGTTTTGTTGGCCTTCACGGCAAACAATTAAGGCAACTTTGCGTGCTCGTTCTCTAAACGCTGCTTAATTATATTCCAGCCGGCTTTTGGGTTCCAGCCATTCCTCCCGGGGCAGCCACTTGTCTTCCCTGCCCCGCCCTGGTCTGCCCTGGCCACACCCAAACACTCTCCTCCCCAACCCGGCTCCAGCTCCATCTCCAGCTTCACTTCACGCACCTTTTGCTAGCACATTTAGTCAATTTTGAGTTCATTTAAAAAGTTTTCTTTTTCTTTTATTTAATTTTTTTTCCTCTTTGTCTTTTTCCATACCCTTTTCGAAGAAAATAGTATATTCACTTTGCGGGAAAGTATGTAATGCATTGCAGGAAACATCTTAGAGCCCTCAAAGTTGCATTCAGAATAGTCGATTGAGTCAGGTCCGTCTGTCTGTCCGTCCCTCCAGCTGTATATATGCAAAGTTTTTGAGCCTAATCCTAATGAAACTTGCCACATAGACTTCTTTTGTTAAGCGTCAGCACATTTGTCGGAACCGGCTGAAAGATCGCATACTTTCAAGATTTGTTTTTATCTAACACTTCACCAAATTTCATAAGGATCGGACTTATATATCATATAGCTTCCAAATAACCATAACTTTCTTTCGTCCACATTTCCCATTTTTTGTAAAGTATTGAACTGAAAACTTACATACTTCCAAGATGCGTTATTATCTACCGATCCACCAAATTTCATAAGGATCGGACTTATATATCATATGCCTGTCATATAACCAAAAATCGGTTTTACCTATATATCTCGAGTGGTCTAACGTATTGGACTGAAAGTTCTCATTCTTCCAAGATCCATAAGGATCGAACTACTATATTTTATAGCTGTCATATAACTATAAAGCAGTTTTGCCCATATTTTCTATGTCTTCCAACTTATTGGACTCAAAGTTCACACACTCCCAAGATTCGTTGTTATCTATCGCTCCACCACATTTCATAAGTATCGGTCTACTATATCATATAGCTGCCCTATAACCATAAATTTGTTTTGCCTATATCTTTTCTGTTTTCTAACGTGTTCGACTGAAACCTAACGTTAACCCAATAATCGCTATTATCTACCACTCCACTAAATTTCATAAGGATCAAACCATTATATCATATAGGTGCCCTATAGCCATAAATCGGTTTCGCCCATATTTCTCATGTTTTCAAACGTATTTGACTGAACGTTGACACACTCTCAAGATTCGTTATTATCTAACGTTATCTGCGAAAAGAGTATGAAATCTTCGGCGCGCAGGAAGTTAATTCTTCCTTTCCGGTTTTTCTTTTTGCAAAAAACTGTCGCTGACGTTTCGCTGCTGCTTGTCACCTCGTACCCGGGGCACCACCGCACCACCGTGCCCCGGCCACCACTCGAGCTCTTACATTGCTCGGTTTCTGTGTGTTTTTGTCGCTTTGCGCTTATTTAAAGTAAATTGAATTTCTATTTTATTTAAAATGCGCATTGAGACGCACTAAAAGTTCTCAAGTTCTCAAACGCACAGGGTGGCAGGAGCACAGGGTGTCAGGGTGGCAGGGTGGCACGCAAAATGGCGCGTCTTGGCATGATGGCGGCGCGCTTTAACAGGCCCAGAGAAGCGCCGCCCCAGCTGGAAATTTAGCGTAAAGGTGTAAAAATTACACTTAAAACTCACACGAAAAGCTAAAAGCTGGGACAGAGTAGGGTCTGCAAGGGGTCTGGAAGGGGTTCTCGGGAGCAATGGGTAGGTTTTGGTTCTATTACTTTGCTTTTTGTTCAAGTTCCTTTCATTTTGTTTTTGTAATTCAATTTCATTTCAAGTTCCCAAATTGCTTAGACACCATTGTGTGTGTGTGCAGTACTAGGCCTAGGATTCTAGAGCGAAACCATGGCAAAATGGCGGAAATCGAAAATTTGTTAAGAAAGAAATTCTGCTCAATAGCCAACAAATTGAACCGCATTTCTCTGAATTATATTTAATAAGTGAGTGAAATCAGCGCACTTCAACATTTGACCAAAACCCACACTCACAGCCCAATTCTGAAACGGATATCCGAGTCTTTGCACTTCAATAGGCACAGGATGCGCCCCGAACACACCGGGCACACGGCAGGTACTCGAATTACAGACGGAATAAAGGTATTTTCTGAGTACAAAATCATTGAACATGACTCGGGCTTGATTTGAACATTCAATTGAACTGAAAGTTGAGCCTGAGAGTATAATATCATTAACACGTGAGCTGTCATATCATAGGATATGACATAATTGAAAAACTCGAGGATTTTTATGGAAGTAAGAAGATCTTAGAAAAATGTTTGTCAAACTGAGCTTCTCCTCTGTTTCAATGGGAAATTTGAAGCATCTGGAATACCTCCCCTTATTTCTGAAAACCCCAAAATGCAGTTGCGAGGGTTAATATTTATATGTCGATTCTTAGAGACTTTTTGCTCAATTGGGACACAATTTTCGTTAGCAGTAAGGACTTTGATATTTGGGCTAATATTGGATATGACAAGGGCATTTTCACAGATCAAAATGTTGAATTAATATGTTTACCACGGTAAAGTCCTGTTTTTGGTAAACTTTTTCCTTTTTTGTTCCACAAATTTGGAGTTGAGGTACTTTCGGAGGTATTCAGAGTTTCAGAATATGATAACCTCCGCAGAGGCAGAAAATGAAGAACAAATTGATAAAGAAAGGTACTCCCATAGCTTATAGAGTCAAGATTTATATCATTTTTCATAGTATAGTCATCATAGTATTTAACAAAATTATTCCACTTTAGAGCTCTTCATATCATTCCAGAAAAGGATTATGGGGGAATTGGAAAAACATAGCCATATTTGGGCTTGAATTGCATTTGAATAAGCTCCGTTTGAATCAGGCAGACAAATCCTAGCCAAAGCGCTCTTCTATGCAATTCTCAGAAACAGTGGAATTGGCACATTGTTATTGTTTCGATGCCATTGTTTTGCTGCTCGCAAAACCCCAGTGATTTTTGGGCGCCAAAACCCAAAACAATGCAGAGCAATGAGTCAATGGCTCGGGACAAGGTTCCAGCTAGCATTGGGTCACTCTGTTCTATGCTGACCAAAGGAATTCAATTTTTAGATACAACCAACTCCCCCAAACTCCTCCTCCCCCGCTCCGTGCACTACACATAAGAAGAGCATTTATTTTGCGCAATTTTCCCCAAAGCATTTGCCTTTGCCGTTTGCTTATCTGCAACAATCAACTTGCACTTTTCCCGTGTCTGATTTTTCGCTCGGAGTTTTTCCTTTCGTATGTGTGAATTGTTCCTGTTCCATGTTGTTGCTTGGCCTGTGCCCAATGCTAATGCCCCCACTGATGCTTTATCATGACGCTTTATCATTGTCGGTCTACCAGTTTCCATTTCCCAGCTCCCAACTCGCAATTTAAGTCAGCCCACAAAACCTTGGGCCCGCCCACTCGGGTCTGACGCCTTTTTTGGTATTTTTTTTTTGTTTTTTTTTTTTTTTTTGGCATTTCATCGGCTTTTGTGGCATTTCTTTTCGGAAGCGGCCGTCATTAGGGAATATTCGCAGTTTTTTCGTGGTTGAGCTTTTAAAACTGTTTTTGAAAAGTCCCTGCGCAGGAGGAGGGGGAAAAACAAGAAGGAAAATACGGAAAGGAAAACCCTTCTTCCATGCGTAGCGCCAGTTCTTGTTGTTTGCCTGGATTATTTCTTTCATCGTTGCTTATTTGAAAATACTCTTTGCTCAAACACTTTACTCAATTTCTTTTCCTCTTCTTCTTCTTCTTTTCGGCTTCTTATTTACACACACACACACACACGTACACACTCAAATTGCTCGTTGGGGAAATTTTCTTGCGTAACTTTTTATTGTTTTCTTATTTCTTTCTTTTTTTACTCTGCGAATTACCCACGAGTTGTGGCAACACTTAGAGCCGGAGTCCCTATGTCATCATCAGTTTTGAATATGCTTTGTGCTGGGGCTACTCTGGTGCCATAGAGGCTTCATTAGACCCGAATCTGCTCAAGAACTTTTGCGTTATTGATGACGCTCACCCACACTTTGAGCCTGCCTGTTTTTGGGCCTCTATCTCGGTCTCTGGTGGGGTCATTAGGGGCAATGAGCAGCGTGGTATTGTGTGTGAGTGTGGGGAGAGAACCTCTCTATATATGCTTTAGCTTAATGAATTTCATGGTCATTCGCAGCTCGCAAACTGCTCCAACTGCCTCCCTAGGTGGAAGAACCCTGCCCGAAAAATGTCTATCTATTCTTACAATCTAATTCACATTCTTTCCAGCCGTCCATCATTTATCATCACAGACAATTGCCGCTGGCTTAACATGCCCCATAATTATTACACGCACACACACACACACTCTCACACACACACCTACACACATGCCACGCCCACTGCGAGGCAATGATAAAAGGATTCCTAACTGGCACACATCAATCAGAGATTCTTGCCTAAATTCAGGTTGAAGTCGACGCTTTGTACTCCGGCACGGCATGGCATGGCGTGGGGGCGGCCTGGGCAGAGTGGGCGTGGCATGGGGTTAAGGGGGTTCTTTCTTTAGCTGTCTCTTTAATCTACACGTATTTCAGCTGCCTTATCAATATGCAAAGTTTGCAGGGGAAGGCAAAACTTTGACTTGGCCAAAAGCTGATTGAGTGCGTCGGGTGCGACGGCCTAGAGGCTGGAGGAGCTGGCGGCTGGTGTGGGCGTGGCACTGGCTGGTCTGCTGCTGCAGTGGAAATTGTTAAGTATAAACATTAAAATAAATTTATGCTATAAAAAAAAAAAACACAGAGAAATGCCAGAAATGTGGGCAACAAATGGAAGAGGAAGCACGGAAAACGTTGAAAATTGTTTATCGCCATGAAAAACTTTTCAGTTCTCCTTGTTGTTGTTGTTGTTGTTGTTTATTTTCCTATTTTGCCATTGCATGTGTGTATCTGTGTGTGTGTGTGTGTTGTCTGTTTTGAGTTTTGAGTTAATCGAAAAAGTTAATCATTGAAGTTTTGCAACACGCTAAGCATAAAATAAAACCCAAAGCTGCCACTCGCAGTGGGCGTGCCCAGCGGGTAAATGCTACAAAGAGTCCCCGATATCGGGTTAGACAGAGACGGTAACCGGTAGAGAGACATTTTCGAAATGCCCGGCAAATGTGCTTGGTCATTGAAAAACAAATACTTTAAACAAAAATAAATCAAATCCTGACATCATGCCTTAAATCATACTGACCCCAAGCAATAGACGCATATCAGGCCATATGCTGGATATATTGTGATAATATAGACCTTGGTTAGCCCTCAAAGTTTCAGCTTTCAGCTACAAGTACCAAAAAGTAGCTCACTTTAATATATCTTTGCCAAATAAATGATTTTGCCCCCTGTCCAAAAATCCAATTTGGAGTCCCTGCTCGGGCGCCATGAAATTTGAAAAAATCTCTTAACAATATTTTATTTTAATATCATTAATCAATAAGCATACAATATGTATAAGCTTAAAAATTTGATTATTTTATTCCACAAAGGTTTCATGAATACCCAACATATTTGGAAATACAATAAAAATACAAAAAACTCTTGCATGTTCCTGCTCGGGCGACATGAAATTATTTTTGAACATTTTTTCCTAGAAAATTTTTTTTATTTCTCTAATATTTTATCTTTTATTAATAATAATTTCCTCTGGCCAATAAAGCCCTACTAAGCTTTGCTTTTAGTTATTTCGTTATTTAGTTAATTTCGAGAATTTGTTCCCTTTTCTATTCCTTTTTTCCCTTGGTCCAAAAAATTGAACTCTTCTTCGATTAAAACCATTCCTGGAATTTTTCATAGAATTCTAATTTTGCTTTTATGTCCATTTTATCGAAATTCTCGGTAATTGTAGGGGCGCATTTTTCGGAAACTGTCTATAAACTCCTATATTGTTTCTCTTTACTTGGCACAAAAAAGAGAAATTTCCAGAACTGTTAAATCATTTCCTATTTTACTTTTCTTTCCAACAGTTAAAAAGTTTTTGAAATTGCTCATCAAACTACCATTTTGCTTTTGTTGCCTTTTATCAGGAAAAAAAACTTTCGGAAATTGGTCAAAAAAGTCAAATTTCACTTTTCATTCTTTCCTGACTTTGCTTACCTTTTTCGCTTGAAAAAGATACAATAAATTGGTATTTGATTGTACAATTTCTGAGCTTTTCTTATGATTGTCAAAAAAGTTTGGGAAATTGTATTTAATACTGCGAACACTGTAATTATTAAGTCTTGAAGTTCCGGCATAATTTTGACAATCCCTGCAGTTTGGGTGAATTTTTCCACTAGGGACAGCTTTAAGAGACTTTAAAATGTGTCAGCATTAAATGTGAATAAGAAACGGAATCGTTATTTCAATTGAGCACCAGTCACACTTGGCAAGCGCCCGGCCCGGCCCGGTCTCCGTCCGCCACTCCCCGGGTAGCAGCCCGGACCCAAGTACGCCTACAAATACCCCCGGCTCAAGTTCTAAAGACAATGACAAGGCAATAAGCCAGAAAATTCTGTATTAAATCCCTGACACTTTGGCGCACACAATTACTTAGCCCCGCGACTCACCAAATATTATTTTGTGCTGGCAACTTGTCTGCCAGCTTGCCACGCCCCTTGCGCCCCCAGCGCACCACTTCAGCGTTGCCACAGTTTGCGTGGCAAACATTATGGACACTTAAAAAATTTTCAATGCACATTATTTGCTGATTGATTGAGTGATTGATTACTGGATGAGGAGCTGCCAAGGCGCGTGCAGAGTGTCAGCCATTTTGTGCCAGGACGAACCGGGGCCAAATGCGCCCATCATTTTATAGGCCTGCTCTCTACTTCCTCTTCTTCTTCTTCTTCTTCTTCTTCTTCTGTCACCTCTAGAGTCCTCTCCAGCCTCTTCATTGAAAGCTTTACAAATTGTCATTGGAGGACAAAGGCATAGCGCCATTTTGAGTGTGGGTAACTGTGATGCGTCGAGTTACGAGTATTAAGTGCAAAATGGCGGAGGCCCCAAAGCCCACCCTAGAGGGGCGTCCATTAGTTTGCCATTGTCGACTTTGAACGTCAATAATTGAGCGTTAAATATGATTTAAGAAAATAAAAATAAAAAAAAATAGGAAAATAGAAAACGGAAAACGAAAAACCTATGACAAAAATGCTGACTGAAGCTGGGGGCTTTTGTGGGGAAACTGGGGAAAACTGGGGGAACGCGTCGGCAGAGACAGTGAAGTTGGCAGAAGAATGACTTGAGTCTGCACTTGGCTTGATTGCCAACGCTTGACGACGTTGAAATATTTCCAGTCAAGAGAGCGTAAAGTAGAATGGAGAGTGTAAGACAGGCTCAACAACAAACAACCAACGACGAGGGGATACCCTGTAGCAATGAATGAAATGGCAGGCAAAGCTGATGTGATGCTCAAGCGGCACAAAGAAATTGGGTTAAAATGAATGTAGTCATGATATTGAGTGGAACATACCCAAGGGACTCACGACTCAGGAGCGTGTTCTTATATATAAGATTATGGGATCATTCACAAAAAAAGGTATTGTAATTTAAGCTTATTCTTCTTATAAACTAGGCTGAAGTTTTAATGATCTGCTGACCCAATAGTAGATTGGAAATTGAGAAATTTACTTTGATATTTTAGGGATTATGAATTTTATAGATTTTATAGAAGGTAAGGCACAGGGGGATTCTGATCGGGGATTCTGATTTGATGAAGAACAATCATCTCAGTACAGTCTTCTTCCCTTCCATGTTGGGACTGTCCCTCGCATAAGAACCATATGTTCATGAATAGCATTTCCGCTTGATCTTATTTTCTTAAATTACATCCATAAAACTCGGAAACTGCTTTCTAATCTCACACTCAATAGTTATTTAGTAATAACTCTTTAATAGTTCTGATATAGTGCCCAATATGACGCTGATTTAGCTGAAAATAAAACAGCCAACATTGCCATATCTCTAAAAAAGCAAAGCTAACTTCCCTTGTGAACGGACACACTCAGAAAAAACTCCTCAAGCTAAGAGCGTCCTTTGTGTCTGCCAACAATGAGTCCTAAGTGCATCTTTATATACCCATAACATATACATATTTAGAGGGTATAATAAAAATAATGTCGCGTATATTTCAAGCGCTGTTCAATTTTCCAAATGTGAAATGCAGGTCTTTGTGGCAAGAGGTGAGGGAGGGGGGTGCCTTGGCGAGGGCGGGGCATGACACAGCTTGACTGCGCTTTTCAATCTGCACAAAAGGGCAGAAAACCTGCTGGCACACACACATACACACACACCCAGACACACACACACTCACACTCACACACATAGTCACGAAAGTTAAATTAAAAAAACATTCGAGCTAGAAAAACCTTTATAGAAAATAATAATAATAATAATAATAAAAGTAATGAAATGCCTTGGCAAAGTCTTGGAAAAACTCTAAATGCATCTTGCACTTGCGTCATAAGTCAGGAATTGGCAGAAGAGATGAAAATGCCAGAGGAAAATGCCAAAGGCCAAGGGTTATAATAGGTTTTCAATAAGATATTGGCAATATATTACCACCGATTGGCAGGCAATTGATCCTACTTAATATATAATGTAGTATAGGAAGGAATCTGTCTATCTGTCTGTCTATCAGTCTGTCTATCTGTCTGTCTATCTGTCTGTCTATCTGTCTGTCTATCTGTCTGT
>JBANCY010000772.1:0-20466 GCA_037040045.1 Phorticella flavipennis | reverse complement strand
GTGGGGGGGGGAGAAGAAAAAGGGTGTGAAAAAAGTTTTTGGGTTTTTCCTTTCCCCCTTCCCACGGGCCATTTTCCACCCCCCTTTTCCCCCCCCCCCCCCCCCCCCCCCGCGCACCCCTAGCTGATTGGTCACGTGCCTGTCTCGGGGTCGCACGGCACGGTTTCGGGCAACAATTCGTTGTGATTGCCTTGTATCGATTACAAAATGCATTACAACATTGCCACATGATAAATAACATCGAATGGGCGGCATTCCACGTGCCACACGGCACCACCCTGCAACACCCCGCAGCCCCCGCAGCCACCCTTCTTCAACCATATAGAAGCGTGCTCCGAGGATGGCTTCAATTGAAGCAAACAATAGATTGTGTTTTGGATAGGCGGAGGGAGAGTCAACCTCATCTATCAAGTGCTTGATTATTGATTAAAGTTCAAGCTAAAAATTAATCAAAATTTTCGGGTTTGGGTATTGTATTGTATCCTATATCGTATCGTATCGTATCGTATGTTATCCTTAGCCCGGTTTCAAATCATCAATTTTATTGCCTGTTAACTCTATGATTTGCTGGCAACGTAACTGGCTCTGTCATATTTCAAGAGGGGTATTATGAAGGGGACTACCTTGTGAAGGGAGTATGCTCGACTAGCAGATACCAAATAATATCTAACGTCACCTCTTTTAAGTATAACTTACTAAGCTCATTTCTTATGCTTTTTCTTCTCTTTACAGGTGAGTTGCCCATTGGTCTGAAAGACGTAAGTCCAATCTTCTACTTTTGATCATTGGGCCTAAGTGTCCTAGAAATATAAATAACAACCCTCGTAACAGACTTAAAGATTCTGAGGTCTACTACAAGTAAGTCTCCCTTTCTCTCTCTCTCTATCTTTTGTTTTCCTCTGATTTTCATTGGTCTCCAAAATGGCAAACAGAGTCTTAGCCTAGAAATATAAGTAGCAACCCCCGTTTAACACTCATAGTTAAAGATTCCGACTTGAAAAACTCCACTGCCTTTCTCTATGTATATATTATACTCTCTTTCGCTGTCTTCCTCTGTTTTTTTAGCTATAATTTGATCATAAAATGTCAAAAAAGTGTCTTAGGCCACAAATATAAATAGCAACCCTCGTTTTAGATATAAAGTTGCACATGCTGATTTCGATCTATGGAAAGAAGGGTATAATAGTTTTGTTGGAATGTTTGTGCAGACAAAAGAAGTCGTGACAGATCCCAAAAACTATATATATTCTTCTCCGATTTCTCGGGAAGTTACGAAATGTATTTCCAATTTTATGCTAGAGTTGCGAAATTTGGTATGTAGGTGGCCATAGAACCTATGCAGAAAGTGGCAACAAAAATTTTTTCCTTACTAATATGGTCCCCTTAAATTGAATAAGTGCTAATATTTTCTACAAACCTTATCATAATGATATGAACTAATGCACGTATATCTATGACTATGTCGTTTAACAATCCTAAAAATTTCAGAATGATCGGATTGTAGACAACGAAGTTATAAAACTCAGAAGTCTGGCTTTCACAAATTTTATGCAAGAGTCATGAAATTTGGTATGTGAGTGCACATAGTTGCTAAGCAGAAAGTGGCATTCACAATTTCTTTCCATCCGATTTTTGATCCTCGAAATTAAATAAGTGCTTATAATCTATCATCTATTAATCCTGAAACTTTCAGAAGAATCCGATCATAAACAACGAAGTTAGAAGACTCAGAAATAGCCGAAAACGGGCTAAAATGTGTCAACTGGCGGCTTGTGAGCTTAGTTTTGGCTCCAAAATGGCAATAATTTGTCTTAAGCCACAAATGGAAATAGCAGCCCTCGCACTGGGCTCAAAAACTAGCTTTCTCCTTCACTCTCTCCAGCTCTCTGTCCCCCCTGGCATGCCTTTCAGCTAGCATATGTTATGTGCACAGGCGTCAAATGTTAGCGGCGATGTCAGCAGCCAAAGTCCTCCAGGACAACTTCCGGTTGTTGACTGACCCCCATGACACCCTATGCAGGTGGTGTGCGAGTGTGTGTGTGTGTGTGTGTGTTGTGTGTGTGTGTTAATGATAATCATGAATATTATGTCAGTTGTTTGCTGTGTTTCGGGCACTGTGCAAACTATTTTGGCCAGTTTGCTTAACAAATTGTTAATACAAGCCAAACTTGGCTGTTTTGGGCCAAAATTCAAGCTAAATATTTGATTAGCCTGCGCCTGGGCTAACTTCCCGTCTGGCTTTTCTTTTCTTAGCGTTTTTTGTGCGCAATGAAATCAACTTAATTAAAGTTAAACAAGCAGCTAATCAAATTTTTATCACCTTTTAGCCTTAACCGAGAACGTAGTCTGCCCGGGCAACGCCGGCTTGGCGCCCAGCTGGCTCCCGGGCTCCAGCGGGCTCCACTTACAGACAGACTGTAGACGGCAGACGGCAGTCGGTTAACTAAACGTGGCGTAATTTCATTTTAAAAATGCATGCCACATGTAGCATGCCGCATGTAGCATGCCCCATGTAGCATGTGTAGGTCTGTCCCCCCTTTCGCCACCACTCGTCCCCCCTGACTAAACTATTTTCGTTTTGGCAGTCGCTGAGTTGCTCCGCAGTCGGTTGCAAAATATTTGCTAGTTGCCGGCTTTTAAACCAATTCAGCTTTTTTTCTACCCTGTATACCCTGTAAATTACTGCAAGTAGCCAGCAACATGACCGACCTTTCACGCTGTTTGTTTCTTTGCTTGGTTTTCTTCTTCATTTTATTTACCTCATCTATCAGTCTTTTCCCTACAGGGTATCTAGCTAGTTGTGCTGCTTGCACTTGGCTTTTTTTAGCGGAATTTAATTTTATCTGCCTTTGGGGCGCAGGTGCATTAAAAGTGCACATGGAGAGTGGTTCGAGCACCCTCGACGGAGCTCGGAGCAAAGTTTATTAACTCTGAAAATGCAGCTGTTTTTGGCTTGAAAATTCCGGGAATCATTTAATGGAACTTCAAATGATTATCATACATCTGTCAAGCATGTGCCGGGATTTATCTAATATAACTCAAACGGGCTTTAAATCGATTTTAAACATCTCATATCTTATATATATTGCAGCCGATTTCTGTTAAGCTCCATTCATCCTACATCTGCTTTAAATTGAACCCAAATACTCTTGTAATACCATCTATTCCATAGAAGAATAGAATTGTACGTGACTTCCTATAAAATATGTGCGAAAATTTAGCCCTATTGCTTCGAAAGTATCGGATTAATGTGCGAACCCGACTTTTGGTCATACGACTTATATAGTGATAGTGAAATTTTGCAGCACGATATATGGTAACCATTCTTAAGTCGGTTTAAAATTCAAATATAGCAAATATGGAAAAAAACGACTTTAAGCTCTAAGGCAGCTATATGGTATAGTGGTTCGATTCTTATGAAATTTGGCGGATCCAAAAATAGTAACGAATTGAAACTTTAAACATGTTTTTTATTTAATAACTGGAAAAATATGGGAAATTTTCGCAAAACCGACTTTTTCTTATATGACAGCTATATAATATAGGAATCCGATCCTTACGAAATTTGGTAATATAAAAGATAAAATGAAATAAATGAAGTTTATTTTAAAATAACATTGAATAGCTTAAAATAATGGGAAATATATGACGAAAATAACATTGAGCAATATGGTATAGTGATTAGATTCTATCCGTCTTTTATTTATATGACAGCTATATGATATAGTACTTAAATCTTATTCAAATTTGGTAAAAAGATGGGTAGAACAAGCATTTAGTTATACGACAGCATAGTGGGCCGATCTTTATGGAATTTGGTGGAACTGAGTAGACTAGATTCCAAACATAAAGACAGCCCCACAGATGGATGGACGGATAGAAAGACGTATATGGCCCAATCCATATCTGTTCGGATCATTATAGTTGTAATATTGAGGGGTCTAAGAAACCTCCTTAAAACCCAACTTTTATACCAAGTCAATTTCGAAGTCTTCGATGAGTTTTCATTCAGAACTTGAACGAGAATCCCCATATAATGTATTATTATGGGACTTAGTCCTATAACGAATATACCTAAGGTACTTAAGGTACTTCTAATGATTTTACGGATAACAAATTTGATAAATATTTAAAGAAAGGAAAAAAATAAGTCTTTGAAATGAATACATTCATCAATCTTGTAATTGTTCGACATGATTTCTCATTATTTTCGTCCAAGCTTTACGAAAAATTAAACTAGGCAATTCCCGAAAGTTTTCCGACTGCGTCTATATGTATGTACAACAATATATTCCCTAAGCCTATATTGTCTACATCCGGTATGGTATGGTATGGCCCGATTTCAACTGCCCGCGGGCAGCGGCTCATTGGCCCCCTGGAGCCACCAGGCCCGCCACATGGTCGGCGTGCGGGACTCGTGCTCATCGACATTGTAGTGCTCGGGCTCGTCGTCGGACCGATAGTTGCTGGCAATGCGGGGCATTTCGGCCGGACTATCGCTGGAGCTGAGGTTCTGGGTGCTCGTGCTCTGGGGCTGGGTCGTAATGGTGATCATGAGTGCAGGAGTCAAGTCCCTCAGCTGTAAGTCCTGATTCTGATCGGGGCTACGCGTGGAGGATTTGCTGCAACAGGCGCAACACAGCTGGAGGCACATAATGGCTGGAAGAAGCGAAGAGGAATGGATCATGATTAGGGGGAACTGGCAGATGGCAGATTGTCTTGGGGAAACTTACGAGTGCTGGACTTGGACCTGATCAGGTGAAGCGCTACTCCTTAGAGTCTGTGGCAACCAGCTAGCAGCGACTGTGGCAAGGCTGTGGCACAACCAAGTTTTTTATAGATGCCACCCGGCGATACGATATACGATATTTCCATACTGCCAGCTAATTGGCCGATAAACTCTTCTGCAACAACAGATCCGATTTTATACTTTTACCAGAATTATGCCGAGTGAATAAATAGAATAAATGCACTCGATTGTCATATGAATACGAAATGAATCAACTCACATTTCGGTATAAAACGTGGACAGCTGTCGTCGCAGTGTATACCCTGGAACCATTTGGATACTACAAGGAAGGGTATGATAGTTTTGTGGGTAAAAACTTGTATGTAACAGGCAGATTTATGTAGCTCTTCAGTGGTTTTACTGGAGTATCTGCCTAGACGCATAGCAGGGGAACCCATTTATGGCAGCACCCATATATATTCTTGATCAGCACCAATAGACGTAATGTTAAACGTTTCGTTTTTGGACTCCACAAGAGCTAAAGACAACCAAATTCACATAAAATTCCAAATATACCAAATATATAGAGACACATCAAGTTCTGACCATGATGATAATACGCCCCATTCGCCCGATAAAATGGCCACAATTTTTGCATTTATGGCGCAATCGTTATCAAATTTGATATATAGGACTATGAATATATATTGTAGAATGGGTTTAACCAAAATGTTGATACACCTCTCCATTTGCCCGGAAAGTGACGAAATGTGTAACTGCCTCAATTTTGATGCTAGAGCTATGAAATTTGGTATGTGGGCTCCCATAAATCCCATGGCGAAAATGACATCCAAGTTTGTTTTTCATCCTCATATAATCTGATAAATGTCTCTAAATTCTTCGGTTCTTAACATAATATTTTTGGAAATATGTATTTATATATATTTCGTTAAGCTATACTAGGAATTTTAAAACAATTGACTCATAAACACGGAAGTTGTATGCTATAGAAGTTGCCGAAAACGGGAAAATATGGCGAAAGGTGAAAAATGCATAATGCCACTTAGCGGCTAAACTACTATAGCTAGAGACACCCAATTTGGCGTGTAGGTTTGCCTAAGAAATGTGTCAAATACAGTTTTCTTAAATTTTTGATACCACGCACCGTTCCCCGTAAATCAAAAACACTTCATAACTTGTGTAATTGTATGATTTTCGATTTGATTTTTGGTATTAGTATTTTTCAATGTATTTAGAACTTGTGCTGAAATTTTCAGAGAAATCGTTTGATAAACAAAGAAGTTATTCGCAAAAGAATCTCAAGATGTAACTATTGGGAGGAGCAGCTGATGCGGCGAAGACTTCAGCGCAGGCTGCTTAGAGGTACAAGTGTGTGTGTGTGTGTGTGTGTCTTACTGTTCGACGTAATAACAGGGTATCTTGCAGTCGTGAATTTGCGACAGATGCACTCTATCTTGTTTATTTTAGTTGTTGTTGACCACCAGCAAAATCGAATCGAAATAATTTGATGCAAAATGCAAGTGGCAAGTGGCAAATGAGGTCTATGAGGTTGGCTAACATTAAATAACTATTTATAAAATATGCATAAATCATGTCGTTGATTATTACTATTATTCCTATAACCATTATTGTGCTGGTGTCGCTGTTATTATGGAAATTCAGCTGATTAACATGATGGATGTACGCCCGGCTTATACCCTGGTATCCCCCTTCAATACACACCTTCCCATCGAGGGACTCTCCGCCGAGTTGTGCTGGAAATTGCGGATTGTATTACCAATTTGCAAATGCAAATGAAATCTGAACAGTTTTTCCTATGAATGACAGCTGAAAATTCACACATGCATTAACGCCCCAGCGGGGCGTGGCTGGGGGCGCGGTACACCCAACAGTAAAAACACTTTTGGGCTTATCGAAAACTGCATTATGTTTGGTTGAAAGCCGTTTTGCTATACCTTAAAGAATACAGATTTTCAACAACGGGCATATCACTTACTATTGATATTATATCATGGTTTATAGACCCAAATTTTTTATAAATCTGTAGGATATGTAGGTTTGTTTCCGATAGCATGCTTAATGAGTTCAGAGATTATAGTTTCATATTCCAAATGTTTTACCAGACAGTTGACAAAATATGTAGTCTATTTTTCTGGCAAATATAATGCTAGTTCGTCTATAATTCCCAACTAGTTGAAGTCATTTGAACATTGAGTGCCTGCAGTTTTCTCGATTTTGTCATCCTTTCGAGGATCAATGGAGCTTCTCTAGGAGCTCTACTTTTGACAAAGAAATCAATACATATCAACCTAAGCTGCCGGTACCAAAATCTGAAGTGCAATATCTTTCGATTTTGGTCGCGGCAATGTCAATAATAAATACAAATGGACCGAATACGGTCAAGTATCACTCACTAGGCGACGTATTGGAACTCAGCTAGTTTGAAGACAGTCTTCATTCGATATTATTATGTAATAATATCGATATTGTTATATTATAATATCGATATTATTTTATTATAATATCGCAGGGCTCAATTTCATATATTGTCTTCCGTATATATGTGGTTTAGCTTTAAGTTCGATTCGTGATTTTTTGACAACGTTATATATATGTGAAGAACGCGAGCTTTTGAAAGATTAGAGTTTTTGAAGAAACCCTAGGAAAAAAGCTAGAATGTCAATGCAAATCGTTCCATTTTCCCAGAGATGTTTTTCAATCCAGTTCCTCACAGTTTGTTAGAGATGATCTTATAGATCTTAAAAACCAAATATTTTCCATCGGAATTTATGGAGTAAAAATTCCCGAAAATTCTGATATTGAATTTTGAAAATACATTTTAGAAGGGAAGACCTTCTTAGTTAGGATTATTTAAGGACAAATTATAGGAAGAAGTAGCATGCTGGAGATTATTTTGATGAAATTTTCTTAAAAGGGATTTCCGAAATTTTATGATCCCTACCTAAATTTTTCATTTTTATAAATTTGACATTGCCACAGGCAGATTTTCTAAAAAAAAAAACATTCTTTCCGTAACATTTTGGTATAGTTAGAATATAAATAAAATATAGCTATATAAAAACCATATATATCCCACTGGAGAACCGAAATCAATGGAGCTTGCTCCACTTTAGACCTGGTTTGATTCACTTCCATCTAGCAAAGAAAAGAGAAATATATATACTATATATAATAATAATTTATGCTTGATTAGATCGTATTATCGTATTATTTCGTAGTCCCCCCCCCATATGTTCCCCCTAATTTCGTTTGCTAGAATATAAAATAATTTCCACCATTGCCCAGTTCGACGTCTGTAAAAACCTCTATCTCATCCTTGACCGAAACGCCCGAATAGCGCTCTGAGTTGTTCGAAATTGTGGATGTTTCCGTAGCACTCGGCGAGGTCAACAGTTTATTCTGATGGACATCGGCCAGAATATGCAACTGCTCCAGACGTGCCGGAGAATGGGATCCACGCATCTTCACCTTGCCCGAGTCGGTGTCGGGATCTGTATTTTCCTCCGACTGGGTGTCGGGACGCAGTGTATCCAACTCCAGATCCAATTGACGTTCCAGTTCACGTTCCAGTTCCTGTTCCACTTGGAGTCGTTCACTTAGGCTGCTCAGCGACAGGCGGTGTTGTTGTACTGGTTGTTCTGGTTGTTCTGGTTGTTCTGGTTGTTGTCTGGGCTCCATCTCATCGGGGGGCTGACAGATGGGCACATGCCTCGTACTGGACTGCTCCAGCTGTTCGGTGAAATGCTGCTCGTCGTCGTCGTCGTCGTCGTCCTGGTGCTGCCGGAAGCACAGCGCAAACAGTAGGCAGTCCGGGAAGATGCGCATTGGTTGGCAGCCGGGTCAGCACTGCCCATAGACGTTGCCATCGTTTTATAGACCCCAACAGGCCCGGGCAGTTGGTCATCTAATGGAAATTCTAATTGATTCAAAGGTTTGACAGCTGTTTATTTATCGATCGGTTTTTATGGCCAAACCCAGCCCAGCCCAGCGGACCAGCAAAACAGCCCACCCAGTGGGCTGGTCCCGCCCAGTCAAGGCCCCAAAAACAGTTTTCAATTTCAATTAACAATCCCCAGCAATTTTCACTTTTCCGTTGACTACTTTTGTGCGCCCGGGCAAAACCCAAGTCAAAACTTGTGCTCTAATGAGTTTTGCCATTATGCAAAAGTCGACTCTAATTACAAAAGACTACACCCCTTCCAGACCCCCTTTCCAGAGCCCCCTCCTAACCCTCCCCACTCCTCCCGGAAGCATAAAAATGCTATCGAAACAAAGCCAAATGTATTCCAAATTAAAAATCACAAAACACAAACGTTTAGCAAAGCTTTATAAAGCTGGTCCAAAAAGCACAGAACCTTATCGAGATGTTGACAAACCAAAGGCCCTTAGCACCATCCTCTCATTCCCCCCCGGTTCATGATGAATGCCTATTTTGGCTGACAATCTCTGAGCTGACATCACTTTGACTTTGCTGGGATTTAGGATTTGCTCTTTGTCAAATGAGTTTTTAATTTCAACTTTGAGCCCCCAAAACAAATGCCTTTCCGAGCTAATCGGCACAATACAAACTGTCAAAAAAGTTTCGGGAATTTGTTAATTGTCTTGGCATGGTAACACTGCTACAACTCCCCCATGGCTTGTAAACTTCCAGACCTGTTCGTTGGAACACATGCGAAATATGGACAAAACCGATTTATGGTTATATGGCAGCTATATGATATAGAAGTGCGATTCTTATGAAATTTGGTGGAGCGGTAGATAATAACCAATCTTGGAAGAATGTGAACTCTCAGTCCAATACGTGGGAAAACATGGGAAATATGGACAAACCCGATTTATGGTTATATGGCAGCTATATGATATAAAAGTGCGATTCTTATGAAATTTTGTGGAGCGGTAGAAAATAACAAAACTTGATATTATATATAAGCCTTCAGTCTAATATGTTGGATAATATGGAAAATATGGGCAACAGCAATTTATGGTTATATGACAGTTATATGCTATAGCAGTCCGATCCTTATGAAATTTGGTGGAGCTGTAGATAATAACAAATCTTGAGAGAATGTAAACTTTTAGTGCAATACGTTGGAACACATGCGAAATATGGACAAAACCGATTTATGGTTATATGGCAGCGATATGATATAGAAGTCCGATTTTTATAAAATTTTGTGGAACGTAAAAAAATAACGAATCTTGGGAGTGTGTAAAGTTTTAGTTCAAAAAACATGGGAACTACTTGCATAACCGATTTTTGTTCATGTGACAGCAATATATATTTCGATCCGCCCGGTTCCCTTAAATATGCTGACGCATAACAAATGAAGGCGATGTGCCAAGTTTCAAAAGGATAGCTCAAAAAATGGGGTTCTAGTTTGGATACAGACGGACGGACAGACGTTCCGACAGACAGACGAATAGGCTCAATCAGGGGCGTAACCAGGGGGGGGGGGGGTGGCTATGGGGGTCAAACTCCCCCCCAAGCAATTTAGCTTAGCTAAATTTTTGTATACCCCTTATCCTTTAAATTTGTATTAACAGCTTAACCCATAAAATTCTGATTACTTGACAAAAATCGAAGTCTACTTTTTTGCCATAGTTTATTCTAGTAGTCGTTTCTAATTCCCAACTAGTTGAAGGCTTTTGAGCATCGATTGCCTGCAGTTTTCTCGATTTTGTCATCCCTTCGGGGATTAATGGAGCTTCTTGCTCTACTTTTGACAAAGAAATCAATACATATCAACCTAAACTGCCGGTACCAAAATCAGAAGAGTAATATCTTTCGATTTTGGTCGCGGCAATGTCAATAATAAATACAAATGGACCGAATATGGTCAAATACCATAGTTTAAGGACGGAACTTTTGAGACTTACGATATTATTATACTAGTCTAACACAGTGGGGCTCTTTTAACAACGATATTTGTCAAGAAACGAGCGTTTGAATGATTGCTTTTTTTTGGAGAACCTCTAGGAAAAAACCTTAGGAAATTTGAAAGCTAAATTTTATTTTCGAATAAATTTTCAGTTTTGAATGGGTGGTTTTTTAAGAGCTTGTCCAATTTTTAGTCATTGATTTTTGATTTAGTTTCGACGGCTGACTCTTTCCAGGGTATCTTTCACAAAGACATTAATTTCTACCAATTTTTAGCGTAGACAAAAGGGTTATTATGAGAGGGGGGAGTATACTGAAATTACCTTTTGTATGGTTAGAAGTTGTCGAGCAAAATGTTGCATCGGATAATCTTAACTATGGAAAACAAAGCCATCAATTGTTAAACTCTAATCGAAGGAAGAACCAAACCAATATCTAAGGGTCTCTGCAATATTTGCATAAAGGATATTATCCATGAAATGTCCAAAATTTGGGATAATATTTTAATTTTTTGACAATTAAGGAATCCAATAAAGCCACTGCCCAATCGAAGGGGGTTCAACTACTTTATATGCGACATGTTGTGGCCTCCAACTCCCTCCTCTTTCTCCCACCAGATGGTACAAAAAACCCATTCAAATTAAATTCTCCCAAAAATTTGCTGCCAAATGCAAATTCCATTTGCGTCTAATCAATTTAATGAAGCCGCAAATTTTTTATCCTTCCGAAAATGCCACAAAAATTTGGAGAGCTGAGTTGACACCAAACAACTTGCCGCAAATTTAACGCAACAGATTTTTCAGGGGTGCTCCGAGGGGTGCTCGGCGGGGCTCTGCGGGGCTCTGCGGTGGGTTCTGGAGTACCCAGGATCGGCGGTACGCATGCTGCATACATAAATCAATTTCAATTAACGTTAATTAAATACGCATCAAGTGGACATGACCGCAGCAGCAGCACAAGGAGCACCAGTAGCAGGAACAACAACCGGATAGGATTGGGGAAAACCCGAAAAAAGTAGAAAAAACAACGAGCAAGGAAGGATTATCCTCGGCGCGCCGAAGATTTCATACTCTTCGAAGAAAGCGGTAGATAATAACGAATCTTGGAAGATATATGGGCAACTGCGACTTTTAGTTATACGGCAGCTGTATGATATAGTAATCCAATCCTTATGAAATTTGGTGGAGCGGTAGATAAGAATGAATCCTGGGAATATGTGAATTCTCAGTTCAATACGTGTGAAAACATGGGAAATATGGGCAAAAGCACTTTCTGGTTCAATGACAGCTATATGATATAGAAGTCCGATCTTTATGAAATTTGGTGGAGCGGTAGATAATAACCAATCTTAGGAGTATGTGAATTTTGAGTCCAATACGTGGGAAAACATGGGAAATATGGGCAATCCCGAGTTTTTGGTTAAATTACAGCTATGTATGAGATAACGTGGTCCGATCCGGCCGGGTCCGGGAAAGAAGAACAGAAGAAGGCGTGTCCCAAGTTTCATTACGATAGTTCAAAAACTGAGGGACTGAGGGGTACATACAGACAGACGGAGAGACGGACGGACATGGCTCAGTCGATTTCTTTTATCCTCCTGACCATTCGGAATGTAACTTTTGGAGATCTACGACGTTTCCTTCAATGCATTCCATTCCTTCGGACAAAGTGAATACACTTTTTATTTTGAAAAGTGTATAAAAATAAGAGTAAACCCCAAAACCGAAACGTACTGAATGAATTCCCAGGGGGTTGAATCAAGTGCGGACTGCAATACGGGAGAAATATATAGAAATGGCATAAGAAAATTAAAGTGAATAAATGAGATTTGCACCAGAGTTTTGAGCACAAATTGAAAATGGCTGGGAGGAGGAGGAGGAGGAGGAGAGGTAGAAAGTAGCAACAATAACAACAACTATTTTTCATGAATTTGGCTCTTGTAGAGCTGCGGTTTTGCGCTTGGTTTGACAGCCAAACCCAGAACAAAACCCGGCCGGAACCAAGCCAAAGGAGAACCCACATCCCAAGCAAAACAAGTTAGAAAGGATTCTGCTTGGCACGCCGAAGATTTTATGCTCTTTTCATTGTTTTATTATAGCTTTACATGTCCACAGACCTTCAGATGTCTAACAGTTATATGATATAGTCGTCCGATCCTTAGAAAATTTAGTGCATCGAAAGATAGTAAAGAAGCTAAGCTGTACGAACTTTCCTTGTAATAGCCTGAGAAATATGGCAAATATGAACAAAACGGGCTATTTATTATATGGTATCTATAAGATGTAAGATTCCAATCATGTTGAAATTCGCAGGTGAAACAAATATTATAAAATCACGCTATAATATATATTGATTGGATCTTTATGGAATTAAATGGAACGATAGACAAAGATAAAACATAAGTAAGTGTTAAGTTCAAATGCTCCAGCTTGAAAAATAAGTGAAAAATGGACAAAATCGAATTTCAATTATGATATAGCTGTCAAATCTTTTAGAAATTTTGTGGAACGAAGGATAATAAGGCAACCTAAGCGTGTGTAGAATTTCAATATGCTAGCTTGAAAAACTTAGGAAATATGGGCAATAATGACTTTCCGTTCTATTGTGGCTATTATGATATAATGGTTCGATCTGGTGGCTGCGAATTGCAAAATTGCTTGAGGAAATAGACAGATGAACAGTTCTTTCTGTTTTTTTCTGGTCCTTCTGAAGGTAACATTCCAAACTTGAACTCAAAGTGAATATATCATTTTCTTCGAAAAGCGTATAATAAACAAGCCAGAACAACAACAATACAATGCCAAATCGTCGGGCAAACCGCAATGATGTGCCCCAGGAACAGCAACAACAACAGCTACAACAACCAGCCTAACAGACATCTAACATTATAGTACATAACAAACATGGCAAAACTCCCCTTATTTCAACCGTACACCCCCATCCGAAAGCCACCCTCAATTCTCCCATTGTACCATTGTACCTCAAAAGGCCTGCAAATGACATTGATATTTTTAAGTTCCCCAACTAAATGTACCAAAATTATGGAATAAACTCAATAAAATTTAAGTTCTCAATTCAATTTTGTGATATCTTTTAAATTAAAGCTCTTAGGTTTGCTCTTGAAACCAAAGAATAATTTCTCAATAAGTTGGCCCAACTTGCTATGCGGAGTAAGTTTTGAAAGGCGTAAGATCTATTACAATCCGTCAAACCGATCTTATATTAGATTTGAAGTGGAAATTCGGAAATAATTTGGCATTTATCAAAGTTCAAACCGTTTGAGATTTGCTTGGTTATAGAGTCCATTATGGTTCCGTTTCCTTTTGTAGGACTCAAACAAGTCAATCTTTAAACTCAACATTAAAAATTCGATTAGTTTTCAGAACTGACATTTTTCCAAAAGGTTTTGACCCACATCAAAATCAGTTCGAAAAAATAGGAAAGTCCTAGTCCTTAGTCCTTAAATCTCAACCTCTACAAGGCCGGATTATCAGTTTCCGGCATGATGCCAAAAGCTTTCAAGGAAATGTTTAGGGTCTATGAGATATAGCCCCTGCCCACCTATAGTAAGTACTTGACAAATCCCCAGTAATCTTTGGAATTTGGGACAATTTGAAATAAACATATGAAGTTCGATTTAACGTACCACTTAAATTCTTATATTGAGCACCTTACATAAACCATAAGAGCCCCATCGGGTCAAAGCCTGAATCACTATTTTCCTTCATTTTGCTTCCTTCGCTGAAGAACTTTTTATACATGGTTGGATTTCAATTCCTACGCCACAGCCCAGTTTTTCTTAGGAGGGTCATGCCAAGTACATTTGTGGGACTCGAACCCATCTCCTGTGGCCCCACGGTTACCTTAGACTATAAGTTCTTATCGATGATAATAAAAAACTATGGATATAAAACGAGTCTCCCCAAAATGTTCAACAAAAACCCAACTCTTCCAAACTTCTGTTTATATTTCAACCTCAACTCATTTGGCAACTGAAATTTGTTTAGTTTTCCCAGCTTTTTTCATAGCTTTCAAATCATTTAGAAATAATTTGATTATTTCCCGAAAAAAAAAAGAAAAGAAATGAAACAAAATTTCCATTCATCATGCGCCCGGAGCATTTGTTCGGAAAGGAAAAACCTTTACGATTTCGTTTCCCATGTTTTTTCATGTAAAACTAATCAAATCAGCAAAAACACATTGCAAACTTTTGCGCAAATTTCCGTTTTGTATACCCCATGGAGTGGGTTCGGGAATGGTTCCGGGAGTGGGGTTCCCCTCCGGCCCCCTCTGGCCCCCCGAATACCATCGGGGGGCACATAAAATTAACGACTGAAAGCGCCCGGAAGTATGCAATGCGTTTGCGTAATTTCCACATCATTAATTTTTTTCATTTGGCTAACAAAACGCAACGCAAAGCAAAGCAATTGCAGGATAACAACCGAATCCCGATCCCGAAACGCGTCCTGCAGCAGGACCAGAACCTCCTCCCTCTTCCCCCCTCTCCCCTCATACACACACACGCACGCAAAACACCCGCAAAACGCACACCTTTTGTTGCTTTTGGCACATTAAAAGCGCTGCGAAGACATGCGAATTGCTGTTGTTGTTTTTGTTCATGTTTTTCCGCTTTTATGTTGATTTAATTAGAAAACGCAACTTTTCCCGCTTTTCCAGCTTTTCCTGCTTTTCTTTTCCAGCTTTTTTACGGCATAATTTTAGCCGCAAAATCGAAGCAGTCGCTCAAGAAACGGCCAAAAGGCAAACAACAAATAAAACCAAAGCGAATAAATCGCAAAACTTTTGGCATGCACGACTATTTGTATACCCTGTAATTAGCAAGATATGACAAAATTTTGCAAATAGTCAAGAATTAATTCCATAATCTGAATACACCACTCCTTTCTAGAGTATTCCTTACATCGGTTTATATATCCTGTCATTTGTCATTAAGCTTTTTTACCCTTTTTTTCGGAGAAAGGGAGAAGCAGAGAGAAGGAGAGAGATGAAGAGAAAGATATAGAGATAGAGAGAGAGAGTTGCTGACATCGATATAGAGGCAGAATCAGCTGTTGATTCGGAAGTGAAATAATCAAATGTATAAAAAGAATTATAGGATTGAGGATGATTTCAGCTGTTATATATATTCACTGTCAACCCCATCGGGTCAAAGCACGAAGCATTATTTGCCTTTGTTTCTGTTTCCTTCACTGAAGAAATTTTTTAAGTGGATGGATTTCAAGTCCTACGCCCCAACCTAGTTTTTCTAAGGTTAAAGATCTCAACTTGGAAAATAGTTTGGGAGTGAAACAATGAGCAAGTCAAGCTGCTCATTTGAGTAGCAGCTTCGAACCCACGAGACCTCTTGTTGGCCGCAGAAGGCTCCAACGAGGCCTCGAGTTTTATATGAATTCGAACCCACGACCTCTTATTTGGCAGGACAATCATCAGGAGGCTCATCAACACTCGCGCTCTCAATTGGCAACTTCCTTTATAGGAAGGCCTTCAAAAGTTCCCCCATGTTGCCCCACTCTCATCGCTATTGGAAAAAACTGGTATAATCGCTTTTCATATGCCTTTCTTGAGGAACACCAAATCTATTGCCACGACAGGAACCGAGCTTAATCACTTGATGGGAGGTTCGAACTATCGGATAGAAGCATAAAAACCTCTAAACCAAGCCCTGGGAACTTAAGGTCATTGTGAAATTTCTTAGATTGGATAAAATGATTGGACAAACTCTTAAAAAAATCTTCCTTGGATTAGAGTTTAACAGTTGAAGGCTTTTTTACCATAGTTACGATTATCCGACGCATCCTTTTGCTCGACAACTTCTAACCATACAAAAGGTAATTTCGGTATGCCCTCTCTTTTAGTAACCCTATTGCCTATTGCTAAAAATTGGCAGAACTTAAGGTCTTTGCGAAAGATAACCCTAGTGAAACTAAATGAAAAATCAATGACTAAAATTGGACAAACTCTTAAAAAACAACAACCCATCGAAAACTGAAAATTTATTCAAAGATAAAATTTAGCTTTGAATTTTTCTAAGATTTTTCTGAGAGGTTCTCCAAAAATTGAAATCATTCAAACGCTCGTTTCTTGACAAATATCGTTGTCAAAAGGCACGAAACGGAACTTAATGTTCAGACTCCAAAACTTTAGCCCAAAGTAAAGAACCCACGATATTAGAGTAGTACACTAATATCATAAAGCCCTAAAACTACTATGGTATTTGACCGTATTCGGCCATTCGTATTTATTATTGATGTCGCCGCGCCCAAAATCAAAAGATATTGCACTTCTGATTTTGGTACCGGCGTCTTAGGTTAATATGTATTTATTTATATGGCCAGATTGAAATAGTTCAACCTTGCCCCAAAATAGAGCATGAAGCTCTATTGATTCTTGATCCTCCAAGGGGTGTCCAAGTCGAATCAACTGCAGGCACTCAATGCTTAAGTGCCTTTAACTAGTTGGGAATTATAGGCGACTACTAGAATAAACTATGGCAAAAAAGTCAACTTCAATTTTCGCCTACTAATCAGATATATTGGTTAAGCTGCATTCCCAACATCTGTTCAAATTTTTGGAATATCAAGAAATATAAGTAATTCATAGATGATACAGAAATTAAGTATGTGATTTCTTCTATATGTTTTCCAATTGGAAAAGTTACAACGTGTCAAAAACACACTTTACAGGGTATATAAAACACACTCAAGACTCGTAAATGGCGTTTGTTGCCCAACGCATGAGGCATAAAATTGTATGGGGCGAAACGAAGCACATTAAATTGCGTATACGACCGATTTAACCGATTTTTATAGAACATATATATTATATACTCATCATATCTTCAGATTTTTTATACTAATGCCATTTTTATTTGCTTTCTTTACAGGTGAGTGGGTCTTTTGTCGTCAAGGGGTCTACAAGGGTTTTCTTCCATCTCTCTCGAGGCGTAAGTCCTATCTTCCTGCTTTGATCATTACCCAAAACCAGAAGTATTCGCTTTCCGCTGAAACTCAAGTGGCATTTGGCTGTATTTTTGCTATTTTTTCAGCTTTTTCGCGATTTTTGCTTTGTTTTTCCGGCAACAAAACAGAAACAAAGTTTGGAAAATTTTCCTAATTATGTGCGTTATCTGCACGTACGAACCCAACCAGCTCTCTATTATATCGCTTCGGGTCTAGAGGGGGCGCTAGAGATTTGGTCACGCCCACCAGCTGCCCACATACAGTTACCTGCAGCAAGTCAATGGACCGCAAAAAAGACGCAAAAATTTTTGAATCCAAAACAACAAACGCTATGTAAATTTTTTACCTCGTAACGCCCCGTCCAGCCCCTTTGGGGGTGTGCCGGGGAGCAAGGACCTCTGCTTAAATAAGGTTTCTGTGATTAACAATTACAAAACAGCAGCTAAACACAGAAATGAAACGAAACGAAACCCCAACGGAGAAACATTCTACTGGAACCGGGCGCACTTCGGGGCCCATGGGCGGTGGGCACTGGGCGGACGCTGGGCGGGCATCCGCTACGTGCGTTGCCATAAGCAATTTAGCTAATTTTCTACAAGGACTAACGCAGAATAATCGAAGCGTAAGATAACAGAAACCAAAACAAAGTAAGACTTGACGGCCAGATACCCTGTGTAAAACAGTCAGAATTGCTCTGAAATTTTTAGGATTGATTGATGACATAGTCATTTATGAATATACTGAAATTCGTATAATTACGATAAGGATTGTAGAAATTACAAGCACTTCTCTATTTAAGGGGAACCAACTTAGGATGGAAAAAGCTTTTGATGCCATTTTCTCCATAGAGTCTATAGGGACCTACATACCAAATTTCATAACTCTTGCATAAGAATTGTGGCTTCTAGACGCATTTCGTTACTTTCCGGCAAAATTAAGGGCTGTATCAAAATTTTGGGTAATTCCAGTTTCTATCCATAAACATATATACCAAATTTGGTGTTTGGTGTTTTATAGCTCTATAAATGCAAACGTAATGGCCATTATATCGCGCGAAGGGGGCGTGGCATCCGAAATTAAAAACAAAATCGTAAAGCGTATGCTATATACGGAACTTTATGCCAAGTTTGGATTCTGTAGCACTTGTAGATCCCGAGATCGGGGCGTTACTACAAGCGGACGGACAGACATGTCTATATCGGCTCGGTTATTGTTACTGATCAAGAACATATATACTTTATGGGGTCTGCCACGCCTTCTTCTCCCTGTTACATTCGTTTGCACAAACTTATCATGCCCATCATATCAATTTTTAATTGGTATCAGGGTATAAAAACAACAAAAACAAAAGCGAAATGAAAAACAATTGGAAAAGCCAAAGCATTCATTGGTCATGGCATTTTCCCAGCCCAGCCAAGTTTTTCCGCAACAACAACAACAACAATCTCCTGTACAAATTTTGTATATGTATTTTCCAGGGAAATTCATATACATAGATATGTATATATATAGTATATGCCCTGCAGGACATTTTGTAGTTAGCAAAATATGTAACAATGGCCCAATGAGTGTCTATTGATTGGGTTTTCTGATTTATAAACTAACTATGCCCAGGACCTCAGGACCTCAGCTCGGCCATGTCCTGCATGTCCCACTCTCAAGTGTTATCTGAGGCTTTTCCACTTGACATCGCAATTTTTCCTAAAGAAAATATGCAGTTTTTTGCATATGGCAGGAAAAGCCTTTTACAGCCCATTGACTTGGCAAGAAAGTCCTGTCGTTTTGAAAAAATCCTTTTCTTTAGATAATAACTTATACTTTAGGGTAACCAAATTTCAACATTATATATACATATATGTTATCATAGACAATCGGGTGAATGAACGATTCAACGATTTATGCAAAAGGCTAGAGATTTGTCTCCTTTGAGACTTGGAATTATCCTTAATAAACATTTGCTTATCCTTAATAAACAGAACGGTTTGGAAATTAGAAAATACACAATCCTAACCCTACATATAGGGATAAAGGGACCCCTTCCCCGCTAGAAACACAGAGCCATTATTGGCGTGTTCACAGGACACTGTATGATAGCCACACGCGAGAGGAAGCTTGGTTTGATGGAATCCGATGGAAGGATGATGACAATGTTCCGGAACCTGGACCCCTACCTCGTTTACAGACCTAATAAGGTTCTCTGAAACTCTGTTCCAACCTAACCTAACTAGCCGTTACAAATATTCTAACCTCTAAAATGAACTCGTTTAAAACAAACTCTGAGAAAACATAAAATCAATGAAACTCTAGCTTTTTTCCTTGAAGTTTCGGAAATTGCAGTCCCTCACAGGTTGGTGACATATCGTTTTCAACACGAAACGTTCCCAATAAAGACGATAAGGTATATGTGAGTCTCCCCACGAGTGTCAGTCGCCTATCCGAACCTAAACTCCAAACAGAATCATTTAGAGTGAAACAACTCGTAGAAAACGCCTTCAAATCTGAACTATCACTCGAAAATAATTGCTAGCTTTGCAATTCTAGCCGTTTTCCATGAGGTTCCGGGACTTCAAATCCTTCAAACTGAAGTTTATATAGATTATTATAGTGTTTAATAATATATATAACACGGAGAACTTGAACTGAATGTTTAAAGACATGTTGAGAATTGAGGCCCACGATATAAGAATATCCGAAAGGTTCCAATCTTCAAACTAGTCGAGTTTCAACACTTTCTTCCCAAGTGTAGGAAGAATCGTGTTCGTTTTTGGAATGTATTAACTTGGGCGACGTTCACCAACGGTAAAGTTGGTCCAATTGTTGCATTCTAACCTCAATCA
>JBANCY010000771.1:0-15252 GCA_037040045.1 Phorticella flavipennis | reverse complement strand
AACATGCACTAAATCACTTGGCTTAGAAGCTTAGCCGGACTGTTTGTCAGTCAATCAGTGCATCTTACTGCAGTCCAGCAGCCATTCAACTAATCTGCCTCAGTAAATCAGACCAGAGTCCAGCCTCATTACTTATCAAGCAACCCTCGCACTCGCAATGCCTTCTTAGTTATTTCTTTGGCTGCCTTTGCTTTGGCTTGAAAGAAAGCTCATATAAAATACGCTGCAACTTACCAAACGAAGGCCAACTATTTACTATTTTTGTATTTGCTGCACGCTGACTTAACTAACTCCCCAGCTGAAGGCCCCGTACACCCCATACTTGCCACAGTCGCCATGCAACCAACCCTTTATCCATTGACTGAGTACAGTTGTTGTTGTTGTTTGTTGTTGTTGTTGCTGTTGCATTTCTAATTTTTCCTCTTAGCCAAATCCCAGCTCGTCGTTCGTCGAAATCTATCTATTTTCTTGTGTCTCATGCACATGTCCTGCTGACAGGCTCAGTCACACAAGCGGACAGTTGGCATTTTTATGTATCTGTGTGTGTGTGTATCTGTGTGTGTGTGTATCTGTGTGTGTGTGTATCTGTGTGTGTGTGTATCTGTGTGTGTATCTCATTGCGTTTCCAAATGCGTTTCGCCGCCTTTGGCGCCTCCTGCCTTCTGCACACTGTTTACTTGCCTCGTCTGCGTGGGCGCTGGACGGGAGCAGGAGCTGAAGCTGTAGCTGGAACTGGAGCTGTGGCTCTGGCTCTGGCTCTGGCTGATGCTGGGGATTCGTGCTTTGGCAACAGCGTCTCGTCGACCAGTTGTTTGCCCATCTTGTTTGCCTACTGCTGCCTATTTATCTTTGGGCCAAGGCAACGTTCAGCTCTCGTTCTGGCCACGTCCTGCTGACATCCTGCCAGCCAGCCTCCATCACTTTGTTATTGCTGCATTATCTTTCAAATGGCATATTTATAGGATTTCGCTGGCGCTCTATATCTCCACCTCACTCTCTCGTGGGAGAGATCAATGCACACACACACAGATACACACACACCCCGAGCAAGTCGAGTCGGAGACAGGCGCATGGTTTATTGGCAGTGCCTCAGAGCGCTTGATGCGCATTTCCTCAATCAGCTTCAGCTGCAGCTGCAGCAGCGGCAGCAGCAGCAGCAGCAAGGACAGCGCCAACTTTCAGCAAACTGTAAACAGTTAAACAAGCGTCACGCTCCCACAGCCAGGACCAGCCCGGACAGCAGTCCAGGTGCAGCCAGGACAACGCTGTTAGGACACGGAATTGCATGAAGCCCGGCCAAATGGCCAACTGTCAACGCCAACAGAACCGTGTGGCAAAAACGCATAGTTGGTGTGTGAAAATTAAACACTTTTCGATGAAATTTATATATTAAAGTGATATACTTTGGCTTTTGGAGCTATACTTGAGCCTGTTGTAAATCAAAAATTAGTAAGGAAGGATCGGGGCGCTGAAGATTTGACGCTCTTCACGAAGATGGCGGTTGATAATAACGAATCTTAGGAGTATGTCAACTTTCAGTCAAATTAGTTTGAAAATATGAGATATATGGGCAAAATCTATTTTTGGTTATATATCAGCTATGATATATTGGTCCGATCCTTATGAAATTTGTGGGAGCGGTAGATAATAACGAATCTTGGGAGTATGTTAGCTTTCAGTTCAATACGTTAGAAAACATGAGAAATATGAGCAAATCTGATTTTTGGTTATATTTCAGCTATATGATTTAGTAGTCTGATCCTTATGAAATTCAATGGAGCCGTAGATAATAATGAATCTTTGGAGTATGTGAACTTTCAGTCAAATACATTTGAAAATATGAGAAAAATGGGCAAAAACTATTTTTGCTTATATTTCAGCTACATGATATAATAGTCCGATCGTTATGAAAATTGGTGGAGCTATAGACAATAACGAGTCTTTGGAGTATGTGAACTTTCAATGCAGTACGTTAGAAAAAAAAGGAATATACGGACAAAATTGGCTTTAGGTCATATGGCAGTAGTCCGATCATATGAAATGTTGTGGAGCGGTAGATAATAATGAATGTTGGGGGTTTGTGAACTTTCAGTGCAATAAGTTAGAAAACATGGAATATATTGACAAACCTGATTTTTGGTAATATTGCAGTTATATGATATAGTGGTTCAATCTGACCGGTTCCGACAAATGTGCTGAGGCATAACAAAAGCAGACTATGTGCCAAGTTTCATTAGGATAGCTCAAGAACTGAAAGACTAGTTTGCATACAAATAGACGGACGGACAGACAGACGGACTGGCGGACGGACTGACGGACATGGCTCAATCGACTTCTTACGTCCTCCAAAGCATTCTTTACGTAACTTTTGGGGATCTAAGACGTTTCCGTCAAAGCATTTCATACTTTCGGGCAAATTGAATTTGCTCTCTTCTTGGAAAAGAGTTATGCGCTATTTGCCTGCATTTGGCCCCACTGTGCCTGCTGGCAGTGTGGCCAACGGCTGAGCATATTTGTGCTTAACCATTTCGTACATAGTAAATTCATTTTCTCAATTGGCTCTCGTCCATTTCGATGTCGTTGTCCTTATCGTTGTCAACGCTCCGCTCTGCCATATTTTATTTTATTTGTGTTTATTTATTTGTTTGTGCTCGTCCATGTGTGTGTGTGTGTGTGTGTGTAAATATTTTATTTTCTTTTCATTTTTATTATATTTGCTCGACTGACCGGCTTGCCACATACCACACACCACACCACACCACACCACATACCACACACCTCACACGCCTCATGCCACTAGCTCATCCTGCGCCTCCTTGACTTATACGAAATCAATTCGTATGAGTGTTGCCCCACACCCACTCGCCAATGCGCCCCATGCCCCACACAATGGTGCCACTGTGCCACTGTGTCAGTTTTATGACAGCGCAGCAGAAATCGCAGCGTCGTCACACGTGGCGTATGAGTAATGCGGCACAGCATTTGGTGAATTCAAAACGCAAACGTCGCAACTTCATTCGTTTGCGCCACTGTCGAGCGCAATCCCACTGTCCCACTGTACGCACCATGTCCATGTCCATGTCCATGTCATTTTATGCATTCAATCAGCTAACAGCGCACAAACTTTTGTAACTCCCCCCGCTGCCACTCTGCCACTCTGCCCCGCCGTCCGTCAGCAAACTCCGTAATGGGCAAGCGAAAAGCTTGAAGCTAGCAAAAATTTCATTAATTTTCATTTATACGATAATGGGAAATTCAATTTCCCATGCAGAGCGTCCGAATACATCTGACTCCACGACCGACCGACCACTCGCCGCAACTCCCACTCCATTCATCACCCGGAAAAAGGGGTAATGGCAATGACAATGGCTCGGCAAATGCTAATGGCACTACACATGTAGTGCCGGGGCCAGTGCGAATCTCTGGTTGTGCCTTGGTTTTTCTTTTGTTTCTCCACTTGGCTTGTTGTTGCCATTTCGATTACTTAACGATAACACCCAGAGACCCAGAGACCCATGCAACCCCGTTGCGCCCAACCAAAGCAAACCAACCAATTCGCCACTCAACTAGGCGAATCCTTAGGAACTCAGCCCCGCCCGCACAGTGGACAAAGTCAATAAAATCGTTTGAGAAATGCCCCAATGTTAACTGTGACAGCTGGTCGAGCTCATTTCACAAAATGCAACAAATACCAAAAGCCAGAAAAATGAACTCAGAAATGGAGCAAAGTCGGGGAAATTCTATGAAATGTGTATCAATTGCTGCAGTTAGTTTATGAAAATTGCGGCTTTTTATAGCTTTAACCCGGCAAAAAAGGGCCCAAGTTGAGAATTTTATGATATTTTTTACCATCAAGCTATAGGAAATTAAGGAAAATAAAAGAAAAGTGTTTAATAGCTATGGACAAGTGAATGTAACTGCCGATTGGATAAGGTCTATAACGTACTACAGTCAAGTCGGTTAAATTAGTCCTGTCAGATCAAAGAGCTAGAAAACTATTTAAGCTGGAGACAATAAATTTGTTGCAGAGGTTCCTTTTATCAGGCATATCAGTACATCTGTCTATATGAGCTCATGATTTCCAAGACACCACCCTGAACTCTTTTGAATTTTGGGAAAATGGAAAAAACAGACAGACAGAAGGAAAGACTTGCGGACAGACTGACTGAGTGAGCTAGATGTACTTGGATATTGATTGTGATTAAGAATCTATAAGCTTTATGTGAGAAGGAGGTCTGGTAAGCCCCGTAAAGCATACGTATAGATATATCAGATGTCAAGATGATTTAACCCTATCCATCTGTACGTCTCTCCATTGGTTCATTCGTCTGCCCGAAATTCGTGCATTATTGAGCTATCGCCTCCAAATTTACTTTATACATATAAGCTGCAAAAATTTCCCAAAATTTTGATACATTCCTCCATTTTACTATAAATTACCGAAATTTGTACAACAGCCACAATTCTTATGCTAGAGTTATGAAACTGGGTACGTAGGTATGCATATTGATTATAGAATAAATGGCATCCAAATTGTTTGTTCATCTTAATATGATCTCCCATAAACTTTTCAATTCCGAACATAAGAATTTGAGTTTTATTTTTATGACCATCCAATAAAAGTATCCTGAAAACTTCTGAACTATCGGACCATAAATACGGAAGTTATACGACATAGCATTTGCCCTGCAACTAACTACTAAAGCTATAGACATCCTAATTTGGCAAGTAAATCCACATAGATTTTGTGAAAAAATGCCCTTGCGTTGTTTAGGTGTTTGGGTATCTCCTTGTCTACCAGTCTGTCTGTACATCTGTCAACCGGTTGTTTATATATATATATATATATATATATAACTCCAACCCGTAAACTATAAGGACTTTGAACTTCAAACTAGGTACGTGGAATTGAAAAATCGATTATAATATTTGCACTAATACATATTTGGAGCATGATATGCTTATACAGATCTGGCAAACATTCGATTATATATTTCAATGTTTCGTTCGAAATTAAAAGAAGAGCTTTGTAGGTGTAGCAATAGGTGGTTTAATGTATTGAAAACTTATATAACAAGATATTACGAAACTATTTTGAAAATTGCATGGCGATTGACGATATCCTAGTTTCTCAATGAAAACTATAGTAAGTTTAGGACCATGTCACAAATGATATAGGGTATTTAGTAGTCGAGCAGTTTCAAGTACAGCTTTAATTTAATCATTTCGAAAACATATCAGCCTTGATATTTATGTCAAAAAATTATGTTTTCGAAATGCATTTTCCATGCTTCATTTTCCTAATATGGCGCGTATTGGGCTCAAAGCAGGACGAGATTCTCTCAGAACTGTCAAAAGGCCCACAGCTGATTGATGTGACTGTCAGGGCCACTGGCATGGGATTTTGTATATGTTCAGTGGTATCCATTGTAGCCATATTTAGCTATATATTCAATCTATATGCTGGTTTTACGAGCACATGCTTCAATGGTAATCACATGGCCCGAAACCGATACGGAAACACCTTTTTAATTTTATGTTTTTAGCTTTTATTGGGGCAACTCGCGCGGAATTGATTAACTTGCTGCTGATTTTTATGTGCGGGCCGAAGCTATGTCCAGATCGGGGGTTCTGTCCAATGTTGCGCAATGAAATTATCTATTGAGGCCAAGATACGAGCTGAAAATCTGGCAAGGGCTAAAGCATTTGCCTGTGCTTAAGACTGAGATTCGGACGGAGTGGCAACGGAGTGCTGTTGGTCAGCATTGGGAGCTTGGTGTGTGTGTGTGGTGTGTTATGTGTGTTGTGTGTGGTGTGGTGTGTGGCGAGCTGTGTCCACTGAAACCATGAATTATTTATTTGTGTGGACATGAATTATTGTTATGAAGTTTATTGCAAACAAATTGCGTCCTGGGACAGTGGAAATCAATAGCAAATAAATAAAAGCGCAAACAGTTTTTGTGGCTTTCACTGAAACAACAGAATCGTGGAGCGATATGCCAGCCAAGATACGGGTTACCCAGCCGGAGGGGGCTTGGTAGTTGGGCAGTCGTTGTGGATCAGACTGCGAGTTGGAAGTTGGGGCTAGTGATAGGGGCATGATAGTCGCGAGAATCGCTGAGTTATGCTCGCATGTTTCAGTCAACAGAGAACAAAGAGTCATACGCTTTCACTCGCTCCTCTTAGCTTCTCTCTCTCTCTTTCTTTCGCAATCTCTCTATCTCTTTCTGTCTTTGTGTCTACGTCTGTCTCATGCTATCTCTGTTCTGTGTAAAGCCATCAACAACATGCACAGGATATGGGGGTAACACTGCGGGCGATTCATGAAATTTAATGAAGCAGGCAAGCTGAATGGTCGGAACTGATGGCTGGCATGGTTACAGCCAGCACAGTGGCGTCTCCAGCGGGGGTGCTTAGAAATTGATTAATTTATGAAGATATCGGTAGATTATAACGAATCTTGGGAGTATGTGAACTTTCAGTCCAATACGTTTGAAACCATGTGAAATATGTGCAAAGCTGATTTTTGGTTATATAGCAGCTATATGATTTAGTAGTCCGATCCTTATGAAATTTAGTGGAGCGGTAAATAATAATGAATCTTGGGAGTATATGGACTTTTAGTCCAATACGTTTAAAAATATGGGAAATATATGCAAAACCGATTTATGACTATATGACAACTATATGATATAGTAGTCCAATCCTTATCAAATTTGGTGGAGCGGTAAACAATAACGAATCTTGGCAGAATGATACAGTTGAAAACATGAGAAATATGATCAAGCCGACTTTTGGTTATATGACAAATATATGATATAGTAGTACGATTCCTATGAAAAATAGTAAAGCGGTAGATTATAACGAATCTTAGGAGTATGTGAACTTTCAGTCCAATACGTTTAAAACATGGGAAATATATGCAAAACTGATTTATGACTATATGACAACTATATGATATAGGAGTCTAATCCTAATTAAATTTGGTGGAGCGGTAGATAACAGTGAGTCTTCGAATAATGTAAGCGTTCAGCTCAATACGTTATAAAACATGAGAAATATGGGAAACCCGAGTTTTGGTTATATGGCAGCTATATGATATAGTAGTACGATCCCTAGGAAAATTGATAAAACGGTAGCTAATAAAAAATCTTGAGAGTATGTGAAATTTCAGTCAAATACGTTTAAAAACTTGGGAAATATATGCAAAGCCGATTTACGACTATATGACAACTATATGATATAATAGTCCAATCCTGATTAAATTTGGTGGAACGGTAAATAATAACGAATCTTGGGAGTATGAGAACTTTCAATCAAATACAGTTGAAAACATAAGAAATATGGGCAAATCCGGCTTTTGGATATATGGCAACTAATGATAGAAAGGTACGATCCTTATGAAATTTAGTGGAGCGGTAGATAATAACGAATTTTCGGAACTTTGTGAACTTTTAGACCAATACATTAGAAACCATAGGGTATAATGGCCAAACCGGCTTATGGTTACATGGCATCTATATGATATACTAGTCCGATCCTTATCAAATTTGTTGGAGCGGTAAATAATAACGAATCTTGGGAGTATGTGAAGTATATGATATGGTATTCCGATCATTGCGAAATTTAATGGAGCCGTAGATAACACCGACTCCTGGGAGTATGTCAGCTTTCAGTTGAATACTTTAGAAAAAATGGGAAATATGGGCAAAACCGATTTATGGTTATATGGCAGGTATATTATATAGTGGATCGATCCGACCGATTCCGGCAAATGTGCTGACGCATAAGAAAAGTATGCAATGCACCAAGTTTCATTCGGATAGCTCAAGAACTGAAGGACTAGTTTGCATACACAGCCGGGCAGACAGACGGACATGACTCAATCAATATCCTTTGTCCTGCTGGCCATTTTGAGTGTAACTCTTGGGGATCTACGACTATTCCTTGAATCCATTACATACTTCGGACTAAGTAAATACACAATTTTCTTTGAAAAGAGTATAAAAATGGAACAATAACAAATTTCAAATTTCAAGTCCGATCCCCCCTTTGGGACGAGGCTACACCCATGCTGGCTGCTACAATTGTTTGGGATCTGTTCTGGTTGAGTTGCTTGTCTCGCGACTGGCAGCAAAACTGGCCAAAACGGATGTGGCATGCGTATTTGAAGTTGCTTTTTAATTAAAATAAATATTTAATTGAAATTATAATTAGGAATTAGTTGCGGGCAATAAGACAAAGGCACGGGCCAAACGGTCCTGAGACAATGTCCTGCCGCCATAATGCTTTGAGGTTGCATTGCTAATATCCTGAAGCCAAATGGCATGCTGGTCTCTCACTCTGTCGTGCTCTCTTGTGGCCAACGTCTCAGATATGGAGCAATGGCCGGCGAGTTGCCATTTGGCGGCAAATCAATTTGTGATTATAAAAGATAAACGTTGCCAGAAGCTGCTGAAGGATGAGCTCTCCGTGGAAGGAATGGGCATGGCCGCACCACATACATTACGCTTGAGTGTATTGAAGCAGAGCTGTGTGTGTGTGTTTGTGTGTGTGAGTGTGTTTAATGGGCGTGGCCCTGCCTTGGCAATACGTTGAAAATACCGTATTCGATTTCAATAACATTTAGTGGCAATTTCTTTTCGCCCAGCGTCGCTTTTAACGACAGCGCAACGCATTAAGAGAGCAGCATCAGCATCAGCATCAGGAGGAGCAGCAGGACTAATGTCCTTGCCATTAAGTGGATAGCTTTTTGGTGGTAACAGCCACGCCTTGCCGCCGGGATTGTCATGACAGCAAGGCGGCGGGCGAATGGGTTTTGATTACACAAAAACACACACATCAAATGCCAAAAATTGAATGCACAAAGGATGTACATTAAATAAAGTAATGAAAACTCCCCGCACACCCACACACTCATTAAATTTTCCATCAAATTTCCCCAAGACTTCTTCGACAATTATATAAAATTTGCACTTACCTCTTGATATACTGCTGGAATCGAACACGTTTGGGGCAAAACTGCAGGAGCTGAAAATGGAAAAGTGCATTGGGAAACAATTATATGAGTATAATTCATTTTCATTTTCATTCATTCGCTTGTTTATTCTATTGTATTATAAGATGAATGCGAATACGGAAACGAATGCCAATACGAATACGAATACGAATAATGCGTGTTGGCAGGAAAATGCTAAGTGGCTTTGCCGTTGAGTTGTTGCACGCGTTGCATGTAAAGCGCAAGGATAACAAGATAGAGTGCTGCAGTCGAGAGTGCTCGACTACGGGTATACCCTGATTCCAGTTGAGGAATACCCTTACATTCTCCCAATACAGCCACACAGACACACGCATACACATTGACACATATATCGTTAGACATTGTGGGGAGGAGGGGGGCGTGGCACCCCAAATTTTTCACCTATGAGCACTTACATGTCAAATTTCGTGCCTCTAGCTATAAACTTTTAGCCACCAATGCATTTTTAACCTTTTGCCATTTTAGCCCGTTTCGACCAATTCTGAGTCTTATAACATCCATGTTTATGATCTGATCATTCTGAAATTTTTAAGAATCGCTGATGACATTATAATGAGTATATAAGCTGGAATTTGGATCATTTTGATAAAAATTGTAGTAAATATAAGGACTTATTAAATTTAGGAGGGACCAAATAAGGATGGAAAACATTTTTGATGCTACTTTCTGTATGGTGTCTATAAGCACCCACATACCAAATTTTGTGACACATGCATAAAAAATTGTGACTGCTATACACATTTCGTCACTTTCCGGGAAAATGGAGGGGTGTATCAAAATTTTGGTAAATTTCTTTCTGCAGTTTCTAATCGCAGCCTTATATATCGAATTTGGTGTTGATAGCTCTATAAATGCCAAAGTTATGCTCATTTCTCGACTTGACTATTGATGCTGATCATGAATATATATACTTTATGGGGTCTGCCAAGCCTCCTTCAGCCTGTTTCATACAATCCAATAAAACTATTATACCCTTCTTCCCATTTTCCAATTGGGATCAGGGTATAACGAGACAGGATAACTCTGATGAATGCCATAGCATTCAGCTGAGGCGTGGATATGTGCGAGGGCGTGGGCGTGGCAGTGGCAGTGGCAACTGCGAAAAGCAAAAGCAATTGCAGCTGCATTTTAATGTGTTTTCATTGCAACTGCCAAGGTAAAGCTCGAAGACGGCAACAAAATGCAGCTGCCTGCGCTCTGAGTGACGCCCTAAAGGGCGCACAGTGAACAAATGGGCGTGGCAGTGGCACAACAAGTTGCAAGTACAGCGTAGACTCAACGAACGCAAGAATTTCACTTTGGCCATGGCATGTCGAGAAATGATAGAGAATCGGTAGTATGGCGAATGGAAAATGGAAAATGACGTCTGAAGTAGGGAAAATGGCCACCGTTAGACCCGGCTAGATAGATGATCCGCCACATAGACTGTTTCATCTGCGGCAATTGCCAATGTGCTGCAGCGCCAGGCACTCATTTGGGAAATGCGATTAATGGCCTTTGCTTTTCGATTAGGCCAAGCGGCAAAACCGATACCAAACGGGCACCAAAGATTTTATTTAAATATTTTTGCATAATAAATGAAGTGGAAAATCTTTGAATCAAAGTGCTCCATGCTTTGAATGTCAACCCGGAGAGCCTAGGCAGTCGGAGCAGCAGTCGAAACACATCAGTTCTCTCAGTCGAGTCAAGCTGAACAGTAGCAAAAAACAAAATCTAGAAATTTTTTTATTTTTCTACAAAATAATTTCAAGTTTATTATTTTAATTTTTTTCATTTTCTCTTTTTTACAAGATGTCGACGGAAATTAAAACCGCTTTGTTAGTCCGATACATTCGCAAGCGCCTGGAGCCGGTGCCCTATCGTATGTTGGCCCGCCATTTCTGCCACAAATATAAGAACACGATGACTTGCAACCAGGCGAAAGCCGCCTTAAACCGGGCATTAAGCAAATCCATATCGAGCGGAAAGATTCAACACTGCAGCCGGCACTTTTTCGCCACGTCATTACCCGAGGACGTGAGCAAGATCATGGACTTGGAGTCTGACGATGATATACATGCCGATCAAAGCAGTATCTCATTCTCGAGCTTAGATTGCGACGATCCGGATGATGCTAAGAAATCGACCAAAACTAAAACCAAGGGCGAAACCAAGGTTGGAACCAAAGCAGACACCAAAGCCGGAACCAAAGCAGAAACCAAAGCCGGAACCAAAGCAGAAACCAAGGTTGGAACCAAAGCAGAAACCAAGGGCGGAACCAAAGCAGAAACCAAGGCCGGAACCAAAGCCGAAGCGAAAGCCGAAACCAAAGCCGAAGCGAAAGCCGAAAGCAAGCCCGAAACCAAAATCGAAACCAAACCCGGAACAAAAATCGAAGCCATAATCGAAATCAAAACCGAAGTCAAAACCAAAAGCAAGGCCAAAACCAACGGCAAGACAAAGCCCAATACCAAAAAGGACAATGAGCCCAAAGACGAGGTGAAGGACGTTTCGGATTTGCGGGAACGTGAGCAGTTCTACTACCTGAACTAAGGCGCTTCAGCGCTGCGAACTGCGAACTGCGAACTAGTTCCCAAGATGTGCGAGGCTTGGACGATAGATACCGGTTCATACAATATATATTCAAATTATCAGTGTTAGGCAAAATACATGTGTGATAAGGCATTAAAATTTATAATTTTCCTGATTTCATCCCGTTTCATTTATTTTTTTTGACATCTAAAGCGGAGAGTGTCATCTGTCATAAAAACTATGCTCAGAATCGATTGTGGAAGCTAAACGAATTGAACGGAGTTTCTATAAAGAAAGGTGTGACCAACGGTTGTAAGTGGAAAAAAAAAGCTAGATTACCAAAAAAAAAAAAAAATAAAATAAAATCTTATTCAGAAAAATTAGACTTTTTCCAAAAGATAAAATCAATATAAGAATTAAAATCATTATATACCAAACGGAATATCAAATATCATAAGAACAAAGACCTTTTTAGGTAACCAAAGTATAGCCGTAGTCTGGTAAGAAAATATTATCAATATTTGTATTTATTTTCAAAATTCTTGTATGAATCAAGGGTTCCTATTAATCAAAGAAATTTCCCTAGAGAAGCATAGTCAAAACAGCATATATCGATTCTATAGTCCAAACAATCTTATCAACATGAAACAAGCTTGAAAAACCAAAAAACACAAAACTAAAAACAGCTGAATTCTAAAATTCTGAAAATATCGAAAAATTGTGAAAATTCGCTGATAGGGAATACCAATATTAAAATTGTTAAAATCGATTCTTTTGGGAAACTATCGATTCCATTTATGTATCCAAAGCTCCAAAGTATGACGCCATAATTGCAGTCTGGCAACATTTGGACAATAAAACAAAAAGTCAAACCAAATCAATAAATTCTACTCTATTGCTGAAATCAAATGACGAAAAAGAATCGATATTATATGAATTTTAATTAATGTAATATAATTATTGTGTAATTGTTTTGGTCAATGAGATATGGTGTTTAGGAAGATAAAGAAGATATTCTATTCTATTAAGATCATTTTCGCAAAAAATCGATAATTTAGCAAACAAAAAGTAATCGATAAAATTGATTAACGCAAAAAGCGCTATGGACTTCGAAAAGATATCGCGTTGAGAAAGAATTAAAAGAGTTTCTTTTATTTTGATGAAATGAAAATTATCGCAAAGAATTGATACTTTTGCAGACGAAAATAATCGATATATTAAAATTGATTAACCCAAAAAGCGCAATAAACTTCGCTAATACAAGGCGTTGGGGAATAGAAGTATGTGTTAACAATAATTATACTAATAATTGGTTCCACAATCCCCGCATTCTCCATGGAGATCAAATCATGGAACCTGAAGCCTTTTATGAGTCGCAAAGTTTTGGTTAGAGTATCATAAAGTTGTATTACCTTTGTACAACATAATATAATATGAAAATTAATATTTGGTTCTAGGAGTGGATATCCCTTGCAGTAGATATCGAAACTGGCTAATGCTTTAATTGAATCGAAGTAAATCCAATACCATAATGCTATCTTATACTGTATTGGATTGACAGACAGGAAGTGCTTGTGAAGACGCTACTACCAAAAAACCATTGTTGAACAGCAACAAGTTATATATAGTTATATAGAGTTGATCATCATGCAGGGGCTACACTTGAAAATATTACAAAACTCTGAGATAGTCGTATTGAAAGATTGTGCGACTCGAGGTTCGGTTTCTAGATTCTTAGTGCAAATATTCTAAAGAAGATGTTCTTTTGGATCCCGTGTTCTTGTTAGTTCTTTGATAATATCGTACATATCACACGTTGGATGTGTGTATGGTATAGACACGTTTCTGCACTGACGTTATTTGGTTTGGATAAATCACATAGTTGCATTAAATGCAACCAATACATCCTGCTGATGGTGTCCTTGCTCGATTGTGCCAATCGGATAAACAGTACACACGACATGGCACACGTGGCACGGCAGACGGTAGACGGAGAATGCTGATGCTGTGGCAGGAGGAATAGAAGCTGGAGCTGGAGCTGGAGCTAGAGGCGGAGGTGGAGCTGGCGACAGGCGCGACCGTGAGTATAGATAAATCGTTGGTAAATTTTATATAATCTAATAAAAAATTGATGGCTTTAGAGTGCGGCACATTGAAGCTGCCAGCTGGCAATAAATACCAACAGGCACTTTGCAGCGATGCCAGGAACCCGGCTCTGTTACTCCGCCACTGATCCTGGCCCTGACGTTGACTCCGGCTCATGACCCAGGGTACTGCCTTGGGGTATCAGCAACAGCAACAGCAAACGCTACAGTCTCAGTCGCTGTCTGAGCTGCAAATGCGGCAACGAAAGCCAGACCCAGACCCAGACCCAGTTTTAGTGTTAAGCTAGAGATGGGAACGTGAGCAATTTGATGCAGAAAAGCTTACAGGGAAAATGCTTTTAGTGGTATATATAGTATACATAGTATGCCAAACTAATAATTTTACTCTTTTCTAAAAATATAGGATATTCACTTTGTCCGGAAGTCTGTAAAGCATTGAAGGAAACGTCGTAGACCCCCAAAAATTACATTCAGTATGGCCAGGAGAACAAAAGAATTAGGTTGAGACATGTCTTTCTCTCTGTCCGTCGCTTGTATAGAAACAAGTCCCTCAGTTTTCGCGCTATTGTAATAAATCTTGGGGCCCCGTTGGACTAGTGGATAGTACATTGTACCGTCAAACAAGACGTGCGAGTTCGAGACCCACTCATGTACTTAGTAGCATGACTCTCCTAGAAACACTAAATTGTGGCGTAGGATTTGAAATACGCCCACGTAGAAAAGTTCTTCAGTGAAGGATGCAGAAATAAAGGGGAAAACGTGATTTATGCTTTGACCCTATAGGGTTGTTATGGCCATATAATAATTATAATAATGAATCTTGGTGAATAGCCTTGGTTTGTTATAGTGGACAATATCATATAGCTGCTATATAACGATAAATCGGATTTGCTCGTACTTTTCATGTTTTCAAACGTATTTGACCAAAAAATTCACATACATCCAAGATTTGCTATTATCTCCACTCCACCAATTTTCATAGGGATTGTATTACTATATCATATAGCTGCTATATATCCAAAGGTCGGTCTGGCCCATATTTCTTATGTTTTCAAACGTATTTGACTGAAAGTTGACATACTCCCAAGATTCGCTCTTTTCTGCTGCTATCTGCGAAAACAGTATGAAATCTTTGGCGCACCGAAGTAAATCCTTCAATACTTGACAGAAATTATGTAGTTGGCGTGCTGCCATTCTCTTCAATAGTTCTCCGAAAATTTCTAGTTTAGACTAATTCAAGAATCTGTAGAAAATCATATTAAATTTGACAGCTTTTTGGAAGATTAAAAACTGTAAGCTGTTTCACTCGGGGCCTCGGCAGACCAGCACACAGTCCCACCAAACCAGAGGTGTGGGTTCGAGTCCAACTCATGACCCACCTCGAAAAACTGGCGTAGGATTTAAAATCCTCCTATAAAACTTTTTCACTCACGAGCGGTATCACGAGCTCATCTCTAACGCAGGCAAATTCCTTAGCTATCGCCGCTTGAGGCGCTTTTAAGCCATGTTGCATGTGCGCTGGTGTGTGTGTGTGTGTGTGTGTGTGTGTGTGTGTGTGTGTGTGTGTGTGTGTGTGTGTGTGTGTGTGTGTGTGTG
>JBANCY010000770.1:0-20508 GCA_037040045.1 Phorticella flavipennis | reverse complement strand
TATCTGTAACTGTAAATGTAACTATATATATATATATATATATATATATATATCTGGAAGTTAATTTGGGGCACATTGTGCAACTGACAGGTCCTGAGGGCTGTCGGAGGCCTCAGTCAAACTTGATGACCCACAAAAATGGCGTGGCTTTTAGTTGAGTTTGGTTTAGTTTTGGGTTCGGTTTGATACGGATTGGTTTGGTTTGGTTTGGTTTGGTTTGATTTTGGTTTGGTTTGTTTTTGTGCGTTTCTGTGAATGATTTGTAATTGATACTTGATCTGTTGAAGCGTATAAAAGCCACTTTAGGCGTTGGCATTACGTCACCTTGACTCAAAGTCGCAGTCGCAGTCAGTTTCAGTTTCAGTATCTGATTCAGTTCGAGAGGCGAACTCGGACTCGGACTCGGAGTCGGATTCAAGCTCGGGCAATTAGGTTAGAACAACAAAATAAATACTAAACAAACCAAAAAACAAACCTATATCTATATATACATATATATATATATATATATATATATATATCCAGTCAGCTGCGTATTATAAATAGTTAGCATAAGAAATTTCGTATGCTCTATAAATATTTATTTTTTTTATATAATTCGATTATGCAAATTGTAATAATGCGCTTAAATTACACACTAATCTGGAATGTCAATTCGTAATACTGCTTGGGTTCAATAAACTAGAAAATATGATATTACGTTTTGGATGTCAAGTTACACGGGCTTTAAGTGATAATTTAGCTAGATGCAGTAACTTGAGGCTTGATACGCAAAAGTTGCCGAAGCTTCTTAAAGCTTTGGATTGTGAAAAGCGTATGTCATAAACTTAGGACAGACTGCAGATTGAATCATGCCAAAAACTGCGACATCCGATGAACTGAGTGAGTGACTGGACAACTAAACCGAGCGTTATGATCGAGAACAACCAACAACCAACAACCAACAACCAACAACCAACAACCAACAACCAACAACAACAACAAAACCAGCTTGACTTTGCCTCAAGTTCGAAACGGAACAGCTGTTTTTGCAGTCGCCGTCGCCGTCGCCGCTGGCGTCGCTGCCGCTATTCGCTTCACGGTTCGGAAATTTTTTCGAGAGATTTTCAGCGACAAAGTTGGAATCTGAAACTGGTCTTAAACGCGTGCGTCTCACAGTCTGCCGCCGTCTACGTGTGCTTTGCTTTGTCTGTATAAATCATAAATTTTTATACGAGTAATTCCAAAAAAATAAAAAAATGGGGAAAAAAAGATGAAAATAAACAACAAAATACAAAACTTTATACGAAAAGTTCAGCGCACAACAAATTGGGCCCAAAAGATATAAACATATAAAAAACACAGCAAATATTTATATATACAAAAGCAGGATTGTTTTGTTTTAATTAATAAGTTTTCATTTGGATTTTCCGGAATTAAAAGCCTGCGGTTGAGCCATGTCAAAAAGCTGGAAACCAACACGAGAAATGACCCTTGAAAACAAAAAGCGAAAACCCCAAAGTTCTGACTGGTTGAGTTCTTTGAGTTTGTCACTTGCTGCCATTCAACGGGCAACTTTATATAGCAAAAACAAAACAGAAAAAAGTCAGAAAGGTTTCTTCCCCGACATGCCGAAGATACGATACTCTACAAAGATTTCAAAGCAATAGTATATTGGATAGAATTGTTGGCAAATGTTTATTTAAAGACAAACAATTCAAGTTGTATGACAGCTATATTTTTGATAGTGCAATCTTTTTAAAATTTGGTGGCACTAAAGATAATAAAGTATCTTAAGTATGTGTCAAATTTCAATATAAAAGCTGGTAAAACATAAGAAATATTGGCAAAATCAAAATTTAACTGTATGAGTGCTATACGATGCAGAGGTTCGATCCTTTCTAAATTTGGTGGAACTATAGATTATAATAAATCTAAAGTCTGTTTTAAATTTTAATACAAAAGCTGGTAAAACATAAGAAATATTGGCAAAAACGACATTTCACTGTATGAGTGCTATACGATGCAGTGGTTCGATCCTTTCTAAATTTGGTGGAACTATAGATTATAATAAATCTAGAGTCTGTTTTAAATTTCAATACAAAAGCTGGTAAAACATAATAAATATTGGCAAAAACGACATTTCACTGTATGAGTGCTATACGATACAGTGTTTGGATCCTTTTCAAATTCTGTGGATCTAAAGATAATAAAGATTCTTAAGTCTGTGTGAAATTTCAATATAAAAGCTGGTGAAACATAAGAAATATTGGCAAAATCCAGATTTAACTATATGAGAGCTATACGATAAAGTGGTTCGATCCTTTTGAAATTTGGTTGAACTAAAGTTTATAATAAATCTGAAGTCTGTATGAAATATCAATATAAAAGCTGGAAAAATATAGGAAATATAGGCTAAACGGGAAATTAGCTCTATGATAAACTCGTTGAATCCTATTGTAATTTGGTAAAACTAAGCTATAAGCTGGAAAAACAAAGGCAATATAGAAAACACCAACATTGAGCTCTACAATACAATGAAGAACATGGGAAATAATAGAACTTTAAGTTGTTTGGCAATTATATGATATGGTTTAAAGACCCATAGGATAATATGACCCAATAGATTCTTTTTTGCTATTCGGTTTCCTTTTTATACAGTACAAACTACTGAACAAAGCCAATATACCATTTTCTTCGCAAAGAGTACAAAAACAAAGAACAGTAAATAGTAGAAAATGGAAAAACAGTAAACAGCAGAAAACATTGCATTCTCAAATTGAATCATATTATATGAAAAGCATGAAAAACCACAGGGGCAAAACAAACAAATCCCCCGTCAGTCGCATTTCTGGCTGCATTTGCATTAACATTGGGACATGCCAAACCCATTCGCCGGGGGTTTTCCCTCAAAAGAGACCCAAGCTCGAATTGATTGGCACCCAGTGTTGAGCGAGGGAATTCCCAGACTTCCCAGAGAGCAAGCGCACATTCGCAAGTCATGTTTGAAATCAGACAGCAAGTGACCCGATAATAAATATTGGAAATATCTATAATAATACAAGGCATCAAGTATTCCAAGAATTTTTTATGGATTTACTGGATAATATAATCTAATCTATGTATAATAATATGTGATTTTGCTACAATTGTGACTTGATCTTGGGCAATAAGGGAAGCTAGTCGGTTGGACTATTGACTTAGGAGGGAGGAATATCATTTTTTATTTTGTTCAAAGTATCTGTTGGTATATGATAAATACCGATTTTCGTGGAAAAATTGACTCGGCTATTGATACTAATCAAGAATATATATACTTTATGGAATGTGACACGCCTTCTTCTGCCTGTTACATACATTTCCACAAGTCTATTATACCCTTTCAATTCGGATCCGACTATACAAGACTATAGTTTTATATGACAAACAAATGTAATGAGCCTAATTTGTGACTAATTTAGATGCCTTATATCAATAGCTGATCCGATTTCTATTATTATCGCGTTGGATTCATAAATTCGACGAACACATATGGCATCGTATTATATTTCGGCGGTTCTCCGTCTCCGTCTCCGTCTCTGTCTCAATCTCAGTTTCATTCTCGATTTCGGTTCAAGCCAGAAGCTGGCTGCCGCCAGATGTCAAGTAGAGTCGCCACAACAATTCTATTTACGAAAGTTGAGATATAATTCATGTGCTTACTTTTCATAATGAATACAAATAGAATACGAATAGAATACGAATAGAATACGAATAGAATACGAATAGAATACGAATAGAATACGAATAGAATACGATCCACTCATAATTGCATCGCGTTGCATTGCCGCAAAATAACTGAAGCATCATAGCCTGATATTGAGATGCTTACGTCAGTTAATGGCTGTCGCCTCACTTCTCGACATTAAAACTGGGCATTAAGACTATTCAGATTGTAAGTCCATATACCCCCCTCCACCTAGCACACAGCCCCATCCACGTCCATGTCCATGCTCCAACTGACAGCCCCTTGTCGCTCCATTTTCAGCGCCACCCACTTTACACGCCTTTGCGCTTGGATTGTCAAACGTCAAGCGTTTTGTGTGGTATTGAAATTCTAGACGAGATATTGCACAAATGCAGCTGCAAATCCACTCAGTCGCTCACTCATTCACTCATTCATTCACTCATTCACTCATTCATTCACTCATTCGCTCAGCCACATGGTGCAGCAAAGTTAATGCCACAAGAAAGCAGCAAATCTGTTGCAAGTGACACGAAATTGGAATGATCGAAGCATGGGGAATTTAGCATAAAGGCCAACAATGCCAGATCTTTGAAATTTGAAAACATATTCTATCACAGCACTTCGACAGGCAGATACCCTGCATACACTTTCAAATCGGCAAAGGCATTTGAAATATGGTTAACAGCCCCGATAGCTTGTATTGCCATAATTGACTATCGATTAATATTTTGCTGTTAGATTCAAATTTTTATGCACAATCAAAATTTTATCAGAATCAACAATGTCCATAGAAACCGACATGAATTTCTTGCCAATTTCAAACAAATAGTTCAATTGTTTAAAATACATTTCTTGCAATTTTAAACATATCTCTGAAATTGTAAATTTGTTTTTACAAATAAATTTGTTATTCATATAATATGCTAGAACCCACATATCAAATTTGATTCGCTCAGTGTAAATGGATCCCAAGATTTAGATATAACTATATTATATGTAGTACTTTTTCGGTAGTTTTTCTACTTTTATGCTTCTTGAATTGATCTTAAAGTATGTGATGTATCACCTCGACCTTACAACATTGCAGCATTTTTTGGTTATTTTCATTTTGTAACAAATTTAATTATTACAAATTTTGGATAGAAAGCAATATTTTAATTCAATTATTGCTCAAACTTGTGATGTATTTAGAATAAATGAACTCACATACCAAATTTGATCTGTCTATCATAAATTGATCCTGAGATTTAGACAAAGCTTCATTAAAAACAAGACTTTTTCAGCACTTTTTATAGTCATGTGTTTCTTGGATAGATCTTAAAATATGTCCAATCAAGTTGTTCCACATCTACCTTAGTAATATGTAATTTTTTAGAAAAAAAATTAATTTTTACAAATTTTGTGTAGAAAAAAGTATTTTAACTACATTTTTTCTTAGCTTGTTAAGTATGCAGCGTACTGGAAGCGACATATTAAATTTTATCAGCCTAGCGTAAATAGATCCTAAGATTTTGACAAAACAAGTTTTTTGAATAAGCTGTTTAGCATACTGAGGTATACGCATTCAAATGCATGTCCAATAGGGCACAACTAAATTGATATGTTTTACTTTATGAATCAAGAATAGAGCGATATCTTTAAAGAGATTTGCAGAATATGCATAAGCCGGATAAACCATTTTGCATGTATTGAGCGTAAAATTGTCGAAGTTTTTCGAAATCCTTTTGGCCTTTAAGCAGTTCAGATGCTAATCTGGTTGAGCACAATGGATTGTACAATACATAAGTGCATTTGCTTTAGTTCAGATTTCCGAGAAACAAACAATTCCACTCGCAGGGATTTGACTGATTAAGCACATAAAACCTTTCCGAGTCGAAGCATAAAATGTGCAATGAAGATGACAACTTCAAGTTGATGAGTGAGCTTATGGCAGGGCGCATCTGTCAGATACAATTACGATATAGTTGTCGATATCTATGGGAAGTACTTGTCTCTTGTGCATCTCTGTCTTGTCTGTCTGTGTGTGTGTGTGTGTTGGTGTTTGCGTATCGATGAGGTTGCCACTTGCTGCATGCAGTGCATTCTACGGCTTGTTTGGCCAGTTGCATGTTTTATGGGCAACTGTCGTTGGCGCCACTAAAATTTTTGGGCGGCAGGGCGTGGCATTGTTAACGACTTCAATGCACGTGGCAACTATAAAAATGCATTTAATGGATTTGGCCAAAAAGGAAATGTTTATGGCCAGAGATGCAGTGTTACGGATAACAAGGCTAAGAGGATGCAGAGTGAGTTAAGAGCGCACAGGCAAGAAGAGGTAGTGGGAGGGCGTGGGAAATTGGGAGAAAAGGATCTTGAAGCGCAGTATGGAATATTAAATATTGTATACATTCATAGGTAGATTTGGAGCAGCGGTACGAGCGAATTGGAGAGCCAGAGGAGGTTATCATGTTGATATCTTAGGAAAATCTATTTGGAAAATTATCAGGTAAAAATCTAAGGAAATCTATTGGGAAAATCTTGAAACTTTTTAGTTTGATGTGGGGACTGTCGTTACTTCGTAGGGGTTCCAATATTTCCATTATGCCATAGAATCAAGATTGCGAATAAAGTTTAAGTATTACACAAATTTCTGAACTGCGTAAAAATTCCAAAACTATCAGAGATTCTAATGTTGAGTATTATGGGTATTCCTCTTGTTGTCTGTCCTTATAAAGGGAGTTCTAAGAAAATGTTTTCTTCATTGTTAATTAATTTTTTTCACTTTAATCAATCATATTAATATGGTTAATAGTATTATTATTTGTTTTCTATGAAATTTTGTTGGCATTACCATAATTTGTACATAAGATTCAACTTTTTTTCTCTAGGAAATAAGTAAATTTGATAAATTAGTTTTTACTCGTAAACCTCATTAGTTATTACTATTAAGCTTATATAGCCGACTGTACACAATTATCTTAAATCTAGCACCTGATAAATATAGAATAATGTTTGATAATAAACATACTGGGATATATTTGCCCATTAGTGCTATTTGTTTCATAATTTAAACACACAAAATACGCCCACAAACTGTGTTATATTTGTGCTTTTTCAGAACATTGAAAACAAATAAAATTATACTAAAACAAACAAACGGAAATATTGATGATATGCTGTAATTAAAGAGAAGCTAATAAAATCCAGAGAATTGATAAACCATAGGATCACATAAAAAGATTTCGGTGGGGTGATAAAAATGTATTGAATGCAAGTATAACTAAGGAAAAACTATCATTGAAGGAGAATGTTGTTCGGCAAAGAACTTTGAAGACTGAATTGTCGCTTAACAAGGAGATAACTTGGAACAAAACCTTTCATATCGAAGTTTCTTTTATCATGACCAGAGTTGAACAACAGTGAGTTGAATTTCTTTCATCTTGACATTACCAGACCACAGAAATTTTGTATCAAGCGACACAAATTGACGGAGCTTGGTTGGATAATTTTAGTGTATTCACCATATAGATCCGACCATTCAGACGATTCCTTACAATCTTCTGACTAAAATTTCAATACAATTGCTTTAAAATATAGGAAATATGAGTAAAACCGAAATGTTACAAAGCTAATTTTTGTGCTAAGCTTCATTAGGACAGTGAAACTAAGGGAATGAAACTAATCAAAGATTCTTATTTCTTCCCGATAATTTTGGAGTTTTAACTTTGAGAAGATGAGAATAAGATGCTTCCTATGGAAGTTAACAATATGTTTCAAAGTTTTGATGACAGATCATATCTTTGTTTTTTAAGCCAACAATGGCAAGAGCAACTATTGAAGCCCAACAAGCAAAACTGCCGCAAAATGGCTAAAAGGTTCAACACTGTTTATATATTTTTGTTGCCGATCATCTTGGAGTTTTAACTTTGAGAAGATGGAAACTGATGGGACGCTTCCTGCATTGCACTTTTATTTATATCGAAAAGAGTATAAGAAAGTTGAAGATTTTTTAAGATTTGCCAATTTTTGCTTTTTTTAAAGAAGTTTTGATTAAAAAATTTAGCTACTTTTTGCTAAATTGAAAAAAACTTTTGGCAATATAAAAGTTAAGAAAGAAATGTTTCAAAGTTTTGATCTGTTGAAAGATCAGTCCAAAGCCAGCAGCAGCAAGAGCAACAGCCGCGAAATGGCTAAAAGGCTCAACACTGTTGCTGAAGATCGACGCACTGTTGCTGCCGCTGCTGCTGCTGCTGCGCAGCTTCTGCTGCTGTTGGCGTCATGCAGAAAGCAAAACAAAAACAAAAATGAGAAAAAACAGAAAACAGCAACAGGTGCAATTGTTGGTGTTCTCTCTCTCTCTCTCTCGCGCGCTCGTTCGCACACACACACACACACACACACACACTGATAGTGTGGCAGAAACAAAAACCAAAATAATAATAATAAAAAAGAGAGAAGAGTAGGAGAAGGAGAAGGAGAAGGAGGAGAAGAAACAGAAACAGAAGGAGGAGGAGGAGGAGGAGAAGCAGATCAACTCACCAATAATACAAAAACAAAAACAAAGCGTGTCGCAGGTAAACTAATTAACAGGTAAACACAACACGGCACAAAAAACACACACACTAAAAAAACAACAACAAAATACAGATATATATATATATTACTATATAACTATATATATCTATATGTATATAAACAACGCGAGTAAATGCAGTAATTGGTGCAATTAATTATTATGTATGTATTAATTAAATAGATTAATTACTTTTTTTTTTGGTTTTGGGTTTTGAGCCACGTTTTGGACACCCAAAACTTTTGAAGCCGACGCCGACGTCGACGTCGACGTTGACGCAGCAGCGCGCGACGCGACGCGGACGCGACGTTCGCAAAGAATGCAACACACACACACTCGCACACACCACACACACACACACTGCTGCTGCTGCTGCGTTTGTTGTTGTGGTTGTGTTGTTGTTGCAGCGAGAGCAACAGCGGTCAATTGTTGTTGTTGTTGTTGTTGTTCTTATCGCACGTTCAGTATTTTATTTGGAATTTTTTTGTTTTTGTTTTTCAAAATCTATTTGTTTTTTTTGAAATTGTTTATAGTTTTTGATAGTTGGTTGTTGGCTGTCTGGCTGCGGCTAACTGTGATTGTTTTTGCCAATTGTTGCTATCGCTTGGAGTACCGTTCGAAGGTGCTAACTTGGCCAACAGCAGCAACAAATGACAAGCGGCAACAACACAAACAGCAACTGAAACACGCGCGCATTTTGCGGCTCGAATGCAAAATGATGCGCGCGCGAGCGTCACACGTCTGCCTCATTCGGTTTCGTATTTGCTTCTGACTTATCGATGACCAGCTGCTGCCGGATTTGTTTTGAAATGCCGCCAGATGTTATCGATAAGCGCGCATTTTTACAGCTGTAAATGCTGTAGACAGCCAGGCGCTGACCAGCGCACAGTGCCATTTTGAGTATTTACAGCGCTTTAACAGCGCACTTGGCCCGGCTGCACTGTGCACCTTAACAGCGCCGACGGTTTTCAAACGACCAAACTGTTATTCAATATTTTCGAATTTATGCCAAGCTTACAAGATTTTTTTGAAAATCTATCTGGAGTAGGCATGTTATAGTAGTTAGTTTTGGAAAAACTATAACACATATAGCCATAGAATTAGGCTTTTTTCATGTCTGTAAATCAAGCTTAAAGTTGTAATTGCAGCTATATTTCTAGGCTTAAACGTACATTTCTATGAATTTATTTAGCATAAAACGAATTAAACCGAAGCCTGAATCTAAGTCTCGTTCAATTTCGTAGGACTTTCCGAAAAATTGAAAAATTCAGTAGGAAATTCTACCCATATCACTATCTCTTCTCTCTAGCTCTCTAGCCCACATATCTTTTTTTGGCCCAACTCCATCATCAATGTAATATTTTCACATTTCATCTAGAATTTAATTCCTATACGTACAATTTGTTTGAAGTCTATCCATTTCATACTCAAAGGAAGTTGTCCCAGTAATAGACTATTTGATGTTCACACTAAAATGTGTGTCCTGACTGATACCATGATACCAGAGTCATGAAATTTGCAATATAGGTGCTTATAGACTCTATGCAACTAAAACTTTTTTCCATTCTAATTTGGTCTTGCCTAAATTAAAATAGATGACTACAACATCTACAATTCAATTGAATAAATTGAATTTACGAATATCTATTAATGACTGCGTCGTAAAACCATCCTGGACATTTCGGAACGATCGGATCATAAACAACTAATTTGATGTAGAAGTTGTCTAAACGGGCCGAAATGGCAAAAGGTGAAAAATTTATGCAAGAGACAAGAAATTTGGCATGTTAGTCCGCAATTTCATCTACTGCAATTTGCAGTTTCTCAAATTTTGAATGCCACGCCTCCCTCCTTTGAAAATCAAAAATGTAATAACAGGTGTTTTTTAATGATTTTATGATTTTCAACACACATATTCTGTTTTCGAGCTCCTGCTGAAAGTTTCAAATCAATCGGAGTATAAACACAGAAGTTATTCGCAAAAGATTGTACAAATTCTCCTATGGTGTTAACGGCTGGGGCGTAGCCAGGATCTTGGTTTGGGGGGGAGGGGGGTTAGTACAAATTTAAGGGACAAGGGGTATACAAAAACTTATACAATTAAGCTAGAAAAAATTGCTCGGGGGGGGGGGGGGTTCACCCCCATAACCCGCCCCCCCCTCGCTACGCCACTGGTTAACGGTATTCCTCGACTGAGATCAGAGTATCCCGCAGACGAGCTCTCTAAACTACAGCACTCTATCTGGTTTCACCTAAAACTTAAGAAAGTAAAACATCGTCTCCCGCGCAATGCCGGCTTTATGCTGCCAGCGCTTGCAAGACAACTTCTCAGAGTTTGTCTTTGATTTGACTTTATTTAGCCAGATTCAATGGGTTCCTCATCAAGAAATATGCGCATATTATATTATATTTGAATTTCAGATTTTGATCCGGGACAGGACCTTGTTAATATGATATAATTTACCAACTGCCTGTCCCATGCGATGGCATTTCGAAAGTTTCTGTTTGCGAATTTTTCCGAGGACACAAAGCCGTGGCGAAAGAGTGTGCTCGATGTTTATTTGTGCGATTTAATAACAAAATGAAGTTAATTATTTACAGGGAGTCAGGCTCATTTCCGGTTCTGGATGGTTCCGGGTGGGTGGAAAAAAGTAAAACTCATTAGCTCAGCGGGCGGGCGGACGGGCGGGCGGTTGTACGGGCGGGGACTGTGGGTGGTCCAGGGAAGCGTGAACGTGACCGCTGCAGCGGATGCCGCTAATTGGGATTATAATTATGATTGTGATCAAAAATGACAAACATAATTTGGAATATGATTTTCCGAGCTTTATTAAAAGTGAATTCAAAATTCGTTAGCGTTAATTAGCTGGTCAACAGCGACAGCAATTCGGGCCTAATGCGACGGTAGTGGGTAATGGGTAGCGGCAGGCGCATCCTTAGCATATCGTATCATATAGCCGGACGGACGGACGGACGGACGGCCGGAAAAGTCGAGTACCCGTAGTACAAGTATACCGTAGTATCCGCAGATTGTTACATTGAGCCATTCATCAGCGTTTGTCAAGCTGGCCAAAGTTTATAAATCTTCGGAGCTGTCGAATTAAGTGCAACTTGTCGGAGCATCCACAAAGTCAACCAAGTGGCCGGGACAGTGGCGTGGGTGGTAAGTGTTTATCAGGGGGGAAACAAGTTTAGAGTTCTACATACACTGAAACAGTTTTTGAGGAAACTATTGTAATTTATGGAAGTTGGTTTCAGAGATTCCTCTCCATATTACAGAACATTCTACGGTAGCCAGACATGCAAGGAAACTCGGATTAGTGGAATCTGATGACCGCAGGAGGTGCCTGTCGATTCCCTTCAGCAGTTTCGGGTGACCAGTCCAGCCCTTGTGACTCGCAGAGGCCATGTTTGAGTTTGTGACCTGAAACTTATAGTATAGTTTTCTATACTACGAAGGATATAAATTTCTATGTCAGGAGCTCCGAGTGCCAACCGTCAAACCTTACTTAACCTAACATAACTTAACCTAACCTAACTAAATATCTCAACCTAACCTAACATAAATTAACCTAACCTAACCAAACTTGACTTAACCTAGAAAAACGTTCAACATGGTCAGAAGACAAAAGAGAAACCAATTGATTCCTTTTGTTTCACATTGAGCAGAAGTAACAAACATACATAGTATAGGATATTTGTTTTATTTATATGCATATTTCAATCCCCTTTGCTTTAGACGCCCCTGGTGCCCGGCTCAATAGTCGCCTCTTAGTTTAGCCAACATATTGAGGGCAATAATTCTTGGTACATCCCGCTGTCAATTAGAAGTTGCCTACGCGCTACGAGCTCAGCTTCAGCGCCTGAGTCCTATTCGTCCTGCCGAGTCCTGGTGCCGGGAGGCACATTAAATTCATTTTACACTAAATTAAAACAATGGCATTTTGTGCGTTTTTTCCCCTAGTTTCATTGTCTTGGCAAATGGGTCAAGCCTTTGGACTAATGACACCCTGTGCATGTGGCCCATAAAAGTAGGCAAATACACTGTAAAAAAATTCAGTTGAGTTGCCCAAAATTTGAACCATTCAGGTCAACTGAGGCAAGTGTTAATTTGTATACACTTTCCAAAGAAAATAGTTTCTATTGCATTGATAGATATGTCACAGACTTTCAAAAGTTAGTTCCAGAATGTTTAGGAGCAGTAAAGATATATATATATTGGGTTGCACGTCAGTCTGTATGTCTGTATTGAAGCCTTAGTTTTTAAGCTATCAGAGTTTTTGGAAGCAGGCCGATCGTAACGCTTTATTATATGGCTGCCATACAACTGAAAGTCGGATTTGCCCATATCTTCTATTATTCTTAAGCTATTCTTATGACATTTTTCACGTAGTTCAATTACTACACAATCTATCGATTTACTAAAGTTCAAAATATTTGACCGATAAACAGGTCATATATGCAACATTCAACTTTACATGCAGCAGATGGCTAATAAGCCAGAAAAAAATGTGAATAGTTTTGGGATGTTTTTGAAAGTTGAACTATAGCTTATCGACATCTTTGGGCAACTGCTACTCTGCTTTCTTATAGTCTGCTAAGCCAGAAAACCGCTAAATTCAGCGGGTTATTGTTTCACGTGCAAGTCGAAAATGCTAGGCGATAGCTTAATTATGGCTGGTCATTTGGCAAATCTGCATGGGGCAGTGCAACAGGTGCAGCATCAGTTTTCAATGGCAACCGGATATCGCAGAGGTTGCCACTCTGGGGGCACACATGTGGCACACACACGCACACACATGTTGCTCGTGTAGTGTTCGCATTGCAGAGCTTTAATTGGCGCCGACTAATTGGCATCGGACAGGATATCCTGCCCCCTGTCGCCCAGCCGCTGTCTTTGTAGAACTCAGCTTTGAAATGCAATGCGAAAAATTTCTGAAAATTGACTGCAACTGCAACTGCTATGGGGGCATCTGCAACGGGGGCATCTGCAACGGGGGCAACTGCAACGGGGGCATCTGTAACTGCAACTTCCACTGCGACTGCAACTGCAGCAGCAACAGTTGCCCCACTTGTATTACGCCTTTTGTTCGAATTTCAATGACTTTTACAGGACACAAAGTTAATTGGTTTTGCATTATGCATTTGGCTTTGTTCCCCTCTTCCTCCATTGCTGTTCACTTTGATTCAAGCCAATTCCCTTAAATGCCAAATGGAAAATTCGTGGAAAATCCAAGGAAAGTTTTTAAAAAATTGAGCACGTCTTGAAATACTAACATATTTTGCGTGTTCTCAAGTCTTATGAGTCCAAGATAATCTATAAGCTGCAACTTTATTTTCAAGCTAAATTTGTTCTTACTTGTCATGAAATTTAATAGAGTTTCTTCTTTTATGTCTTTAAGTATTTCCTTGCTAATCCATATTTTCACATAAATCTTATCGCTAAAAGTGAATTGCAGAAAGTGAATTGATTATTTCCTTTTGAATAATACAAATGAAAATACTTTAGAGAAAGAACTCAGGAGCTGCTCTTCAATGGGAGCAATGTAGCCTTTTTCAAGCCAAGCTGCGTTGAAAGTTAAGACAAGGAAGTAGAGAAAATGGCACGACAGTGGGGAGACGCTCCACAACGGCCTGAACCTTAGCACTGTCGAGAACCAAATCGAGCTCTTTCTTCTCTAGCAGAAATCGTCTTGCCCGACGACCAATCCTGCCAGGAGACTCGGAAGAAGACGCTTTGGGCTTCTCCTACGAGAGTTTTCAGTTATAAGAAGTATATAATTATAACAGATTCTGGTTAAATATCATACTGATATGTTCCCCGAATATCATGTAATTAAGATGTTGCATTTGGATAAATAGTCCTGGGAAAAAATTAGGATAGGTATTTGTAGGCTCATGCCACACATCTGAGGATACTCCTATTTAAGTCCAAGCTGAAAATGCAAAACTTTGAATATCAGTTTTTTTCGAAAAATTTGACGCGCGATTACCTTTCTGAGCCGGTGTTAACTTTAAGAACTGTTTCCAAACAAATTAGCATATTGATCTGAAGATTAGTATCAAAATTTACCTAAAAAAATACTGGTTAAGGTCTAGGTAAGTGTTCGCGTCACTCCATTGCGGTCCTAAAAAAATAACACAAGTCATTTAGGAGTATTTTATAAGAAGTATTGTAATATGCAAAAGATATCAATATTATGCCAAAGTTAAGGAGATGCATTAAATAATTGTTATGTGAATTCAGCTTGAGGCTCAGTCGATGACAAAATGGCAGTGGCAGGCCCAGACCCAGACCCTAGACCCCAACCCCAACCCCAACCCAGACCCCGACGCAGTTCCAGTTAGAGAAGCGCATGCAATAGATTCCAATTAAATGTGGACTTATGCCACAGAGTTATCAACATTGACGACTTATTATTTATATGCGTTGTGTCTCACCAGGTGCTGACGACGCTTCCGGGAGCACAGACAAAGACATGGACACAGACACAGACACAGACACTGAGACAGACCCAGAGACATCCCAAGCGGCATTCATCCACATCATTAACGTCATCAGCAGAAGCAGAAGCAGAAGCAGAAGCAGCCGTAACTGGAGCTTACTGCAGTTACAGAAATAGACGAAAGATTAGCGTGCCCGGGGCATAATGCTTGCCAGCTTGTTGGTTGGCAAGGACAACCGGTTCTTCTCCGTTCTTCAGTCAGTGGTACGGATAGATGTATGTGTGTCTGCTAACACATGTTGCGTGCATCAACAGGCGCCCCACTGCCCCACTAGTCCACTGTTCCACTGTTCCACTGGCCCACTGTGCGCCAACCCAGAGCTGCTCTGTCAATAGCTTTGCTCACATTGATTGGGTTCACCGGCATCTTGTGCCACATTCGGGCGCATTGGAATATTAAAGCCAAAACATACATAAATTTCATTTCAGTCAGTCTCCTACCCTCCCCTCCCCCTGCCCAACCGCCCCCTCAACGCTCTTTGTAAGACTTGCAGCCTGCAATTACATTTATGACCGTCGGGCATACCCGGCGTATGCGTATTTATTATGCAGCGCGCATAAAAGTATGCTATAAAATTTGCTCAGCAATTTTCATCAAGCCAAAAACTGGCCGCCTTCCACAGTGCACTGAGTCCAGAGTCCACAGTCGACAGTCCAGAGTCGTGTTATAAGCAAATATAATATAATATTACAGTTACAGCCATTAGCTCGACATCGAATCAATCGAACAGCCAGTATAAAGCATAAAAGGGAGAATAAAATGGAGCGAAATACGAGAACATATTGCATTTTTCAGCATTTAATCACTTAACCACGGAACAGCAAATATTTCGACCTTTCGCGATTTTGGATAAAAAAATATCTGGCCACTTGTCATTTGCTAGGAATTTTGGAAAGGATTTTTAGCCAAAATTTGCCTAAGAAAGTGTTCTTTCTTGAGCAGTTTCAAAAAACCCCAAACAAAGAGCATTTGAATTTGGTATTTTTCAAAACTGTTGGAAGATTGTATCTTGAAGTAAAGGGCCTCTTAGATATAGCAATTTTTTTAATGGCTCTAACAACCCTATCGGATCACAGCCTGAAGCACTCTTTTTACTTTATTACTAACTTCCTTCACTGAAGATCTTGTTTTACGTGGGTCGATGTCAAATCCTACGCCACAACCTAGTGCTAGGAAGGTCATGCTAAGTGGATGAGTGGGACTCGAACCCACACGTCTTGTTTCGTGGAACAGTGCGCTATACTCTGGGCGACTGAGGCCCCAATACATATCTATATAGGGCGCTGGGCACTGGGTTCGATCCACTCACTAAGTCGAAATCATGACCTGTCACTGCTTAAAGGCCTCAATTAATTTACAAATAATAATAATAATAAATTGTTTATTTTATATATTTCTATATACTCCATAGAGAAAATTAATACCTCTACAAGAGCCTTCCAATTAAAACTTTTGGTATTGAATTTTCGATCGAACTGGTGATTGTTCTATGATGGCACGGATATTGTATGTAAGAGGTTTGTATATATATCTAAATCAAGAATGTTATAAATTCCTTTAAATAAATTGCATATGGATCTTCCACGTAAAAATTCTCTGCATTATATTGCCAAGTGCACAACTCATAGATCACTATTAAGTTTTCTGTCAATTGATAATACCGATTGAATTTTATTAAAAATTATTTTGATTTGTCTATAATTACAGTTCAAATTAGATTTGGCAGAAGTTTAAGAGTTGAGGTAATATGTAATATGTCCCGAAATCTCATATCAATTGTAATAATACTCTGAGAGTGGTTAAATTTTCGAAAGCTTTGGCTAGAAGAAGATCAGTAAGACGGATTTCTCTACGATCTATTTGTTCTGTCAATTGTCAAGATATCTCAAAAAGTTACGAACCGATTAAACAAAGAATTTTTTCCGGAATCCTTACCAGAATCATTCACCGTCTTTATGTGCACAAAAAACAATCCAAAAAGTGCGTTTTTTCTATGAATCTATACCTTTTCTAAAAGCAATACGGGAATTTCCAAAACCGGACTCTGAAATGTTGCTTTTTTCAGGAAACGACTGTTGAATCGCTTACTGAAAGGTTTTTTAAACTCGTATTGGAGATCTTAAATATTAATAGTCTCAAAATATTTAATTTTTTAATGATAACGATTTACATTTGGAACCTGTTTCTTATAGTAATTCATAAGAAACAATAAATTACGATATGTGCTCCAAAAACCCTCAACCCAAACGAAACTGCTCTTTTCAGTCACAAATTTCAGAGAAATCCACAATTACAAAATAGATGCCCTCTGGTTCTACCTACTCATATGCAAGTGTGGCGCCGCTCTGACTCAATTAATCTCATACTGAAGCATTTGTTTAACAAAGAAGATTTCTATCAAATTCTATGCAACATTTTCCAATAACAATTTATGTAAAATTTGCTCATATAATAAATGCAATTTTGCCAGTTTAAGAACCTTTAAGTTTAAATCTCTGCACGAGTTTATCTGTTAGTTTGCTCCATTTGGTTTATAGTACTATTCTTGGAATATTCCATTATCATATAACTCTACCTAGAATCCAGATGCAGCGGCTGTTCTATCGAGTGTTTGATACGAAATTCGCGAACAATAACCAAATGATATATGGTTAATTTACATGAAAGATGCCAAGACAAATTTTCATGGAAGAGCTCTTGGTTTGAGTGGGCTCTTCGCCGGGAATAGCTCGGTTAAATGCTGCATCATCTCATGTCATTTCACATATGCTTTTATATATTTTTGATTTTAATTTATGTTGCCCCTGAAAAGGCAATAAGAAAATTTTTAAGCAACAACAAGCCGATGATTTATATTCAAAAACAACAACACGAAGCTAGTTCATATCGGCATTGCGCGGTACAATAGATTTTTAGAAGGTTTCGAAAGGAAAAGTCAAGTTAAAGAAAGGTTTTTAAAAGATGAGGGATATAAAACGTTAAGAGATGGACAGATGGATGGGCAGATAGATGGCCAGATAGACGAGCAGGCAGATGGACAGATGGATAGGTAGATGGCTAAATGGATTGGCAGAAAGATGGGCAGACATATGGGCAGATGGATGGGCAGACAAATGGCCAAATGGATGAGCAGTAGAATGGCAGACAGATGCACAGATGGATAGGCTGATAGATGGCCAGAGAGATGGGCAGATATATGGGCTGACAGATGGGCAGATGGATAGGCAGATAGAGGAGCGGGCAGATGGACAGATGGATGGGTAGATAGATGGCCAAATGGATGGGCAGATAGATGGATAGACAGATGGAGAGATGGATGGCCTGATAGATGGGCAGACAGATGGGCAGATAGACGAGCGTACAGATGGTCCAGAAAAATAGATATACAGACAGACAGTTGGTCACACCGGCGCATTGATGATACCACAGATAGACGCAGGTAGACAAGACATCAGATGGATAGATGGATAGACAGATAGATATATACTTATCAACTGTTGGGCAAAGAGTTAAATTGACAGAGTTAATTTTCCAATTTTTTCATGCAATTAAATCCAACAATTTTTTAATCCTCAATCCAAGCCTTAAATGTACAAAAAGACAAAATTCCCTGAGGTATTATAAATTGGAAAAATTGGGTATTTTTTCATCTCAACCTTTGATTTTACAACCCAGCCCAAGCATGGGTTTTTCGCCAAATTGACGAAAGAAATAAATTTCTTGTATTTGAAATTTCAGTTCATGAATATCTCATGCGACGATAAGCTTCCGACTTTAGTCAATTTGTCAGTCAATCAGTCGGTACAAACAGCAGTTGGATGTATTGACAGAAATATTTACTGGCATTACTCGGGGTCCTTTGTAACAGAATATTTATTAAAGTTTTCGCTCCATTCCGGGTTCAATTAAACGCTTGAAGCAAATGAAATGGAAACCAGGCTGAAAGTTAAAGCAATGCGCAACGATCGAAAATGTATATGCCATGAGACCCAGATGGGGGGGGGACGGTGGTAGGCGTAGGGAGGCGTAGGGAATCGGTTGGGAGTCGGATGGATACGGCGACATTTGGGTGATATGCGTAAATTCCATTTCATTTCATTCGTATGCAAATATTTCACTCTATTGCTAACTATATGAGCGAATGGTGGGTCTGTGTCTGCGGGCGGAGAGGGCGCGCGGAGCGGGCGGTATGGGACGCCATTTTGTGCCGACATTGAGGGCATGAAATGTGAGCACATATTGTGTGTGTGTGTGTGTGTGGGTGTGTAGGTGTGTGTGTGTACAACAAGTAGCTGGAAATTCTAAAAGGCAACAAGATTGCCAGCTCCGGATCAGGTTGCTCTACTGGGAAATACCCTGTCAACAGCCTCTGCATTGTACAAAGCCCCTGTCAGAGCAGTCTTACCTGCCCATTGACTTATGGACACCCTTTGCAAGCTATATTTACAGAGTATTTGCTGCCAAAAATTGCTTGAACTGAAGTTTAAATATGACCAGCATTAGGGTCAAGGTTCATGTCAGCCGAAACTACGCCAACTATTTCCGATTACAAAATGGCCTTTAATTTCCTGTCAGCCCCATGCTATGTTGTACCCCCTGCCCCGCCGCCCTCTGCCCCACAAAATGGATATAAACGATTTGTACGCGTGTTGCTCTTGTAATTATTTTTTGGGGGGAACTGGGCTACTGGGGTTAGGCCTGGTCTGGTCTGGTCTGGCCAGTGGAGTGTCATGGAGCAATTTACTTGAACCATTGATTAACACGAAATGCGTGTATTAAGCGACATCAAGAGGCACAAACAACAATAACAACAACACCAACGACAACACCAAAAGGTGCCTCACAAGGACAATCGCATTGCCATTGGATTTCTCGAGTGCCTCGGGGAGTCATGTGAAATTCATTTAATATACAGCTCAACCAACATAACATACAGCATAACAATGCTCCGCGATGCCAATATCTATCCATGCCCCATGCCCCACTCCTCATCCCCCATGCCCCATGCCCCATGCCCCACTTACTGCCCAACTGGCACAACCTTCGCAGCGCCATCAGCTGATTCTTTTCAATCTCATATCATACCATAGCGCCGCATTGTGTGGATGATTGAACGTTTCATTGTGCGCCACATGAAACTGGATTATGGCGAATAGCGAACAGGAGATACACTCAAGGGGATTGTTCCCAGAGTTGTAAATGGAGCCGCAGACACTCCGCGTCCAAATGGATGGGCAGACAGACAGACAGACAGACAGACAGACAGTCGGGCGGGAGGACAGCCAGACGAACTGCCAGACAGAGGGGAGCATAAACAGGCTGTCAGATGGGAGTTTATATATCAAATTACAGCCAGACAGACAGACAGACATGTAAATAGACAAAGCTTCGGGAAGACAGACAGAAGGGTTAAATGATTTATGAAGAAGAAGGTGCAAATCAAATGGGGTGACAAAGGGAAATATACATAGATAGTGTGCCAGATAGATAGACTGACAGGCGGACATAGAAACACGCAGAATACACAGAAGGACAGACCGGACAACTGACGGAAAAATAGCTTCCAAATAGTTAGGAAAAAATGAAAAGAGAAGGAAAAGAAAAAAGCAAAGAAAAGATAAATAGAAATGCAAAGCAAATAGAAACCAAAGTTAAGAAACAAAGGAAAAAGAAAAGAAAAGAAAAGAAAAGAAAAGAAAAGAAAAGAAAAGAAAAGAAAAGAAAAGAAAAGAAAAGAAAAGAA
>JBANCY010000769.1:0-20562 GCA_037040045.1 Phorticella flavipennis | reverse complement strand
AATTATTTCCCCCCCCCCTTTCTCTTCAAGCAGCTATTAAAATTTTCCGCATTTCCCTCAAATTTCCCTATATATATTTTCCACTAATAAAAAAATGTCGTTTCGGATCTTTTGCCACACGTGGCGGATGCGTAATATTTGGGGCATTACGCATACGCCAGGTATGCCCATTGCTAGGTTACGACCCATTGTTGTTGCCCAAAATCAGCCGGAAGCTATGTCTGGCCATGGTTAAGGACGAACAACAACAAATATAGCGAATTTTTTGCAATGATTTCGATTTGTTTTTCTCTTTTTTCTGTCTTTCGTATTTGTTTTTCTATATCTTTTCTATATCTTTCATTTATTTTCTGCCTTATCATTGTTGATCAGGGTCGATCGAGGCGATGCGACAACGTAAAATACATATATAAAAAAGCATTTCTAGTCATTTCGCTTATATGCCCCGATCTACATATATATCTATAGCTATACCTATATCTATGTATATATCCGATTTTGCCGGCGAATGCGCTCATCGCCTTTATTTAGCCGAGCGACAAAAAAAAACGAAAAAAAACAGCTGGCGTTTGCTTTTCGCCACGCACTGTATTTGGCCCCATGTGGGCGATTTTTCTAACAAATTTTGATAAACAAATTACAAAAACCCAAAAAAATGGAGGAAGCAGAGGGCAGCAGATATGGGAAATTCGATCAATGGATTTCGATTTGATTGTAAACGGAGTTTTTCTTCGAATTTTGCCTTCTAAGGGAAATATGCTATATGAAATCAAGCCAAAAATCGGCTAGAAATTGATAAAAATGTTTAACTTTAAATAAAGTGAAAAATTTCATATAGTGGCAAATTTCAAACTCTCATAACTTGGTCAAAACTGCCCCGATTTCGGGATGTTATACCATTTTGTTCATTATTTTTGATTCCAATTCGTTCCACATGCAAATTTTATTGAATTTGCAAAAATAAATTTTTTTCAAAATTTTTTGGATTTCGAGGTAAGGGTCCCCCCTGTGTTTTGAAAAAATTTTGAAATCTAAAAACTCAATATTTCGAGTTTTTTCGATTTCTCTGATCAAAATAAGCATAAAAAACTACTTCAAAACTTCTCCAGATGAGTTTAATTTTTCACCCAAAAATTGGACTAAAATCGAGTAAAATTTTATCATGTAAAGTGAAATATGCCATATAGAGGCATATTTCAAATGCTCATAACTCAGCCAAAACTTCACCGATTTTGGATTGTTATACCATTTTGTTCAAGATTTTTATTCCAATTTGTTTCTCATCCAAATTTTATTCAATTCCCAAAAAAATTTTTTGGATTTTGAGGTAAGGGTCCCCCCTGTGTTTTGAAAAAATTTTGAAATCTAAAAACTTAATATTTTAAGTTTTTTCGATTTCTCTGAATAAAATAAGCATAAAAAACTACTTTAAAACTTCTCCAGACGAGTTTCATTTTTCACCCAAAAATCTACCAGAAATCGAGTAAAATTTTATCATGTAAAGTGAAATATGCCATATAGAGGCATATTTCAAATGCTCATAATTTTGCCAAAACTGCTCCGATTTCGGGTTGTTATACCATTTTGTTCATTTTTTTTTGATTCCAATTCGTTCCGTATCCAAATTTTATTCATTTTACGAAATAAATTTTTTTTTCGATTTTTTTTTTGTAATTTTAAAGTAAGGGTCCCCCCTGTGTTTTGAAAAAATTTTGAAATCTAAAAACTCAATATTTCAAGTTTTTTCCACTTCTGTGATCAAAATTAGCTTAAACAACTACTTTAAAAGTTCCCCAGATGAGTTTCATTTTTCACCCAAAAATCGACCTGAAATCGAGTAAAATTTTATCATGTAAAGTGAAAAATTTCATATAGGGGCAAATGTCAAGCTCTCATAACTTGGTCAAAACTGCACCGATTTTGACTTGTTATACCTGTTTGTTGGTGATTTTTGATTCAATATCGTTCCTTCTACAAATAATACCATATAATATCGAAAATAGACAGAGGAATACCTAGAAAAAAACCACAATTCTAATAATCTCTTCCATCTTAATTGCCATTTCCAGGTGAAAACCACACGCATTAGCAGCAGCTACAGCAAATCTGGCAACAGCAGCAACATCAGCAGCACCACCACCAACACCACCAGCAACACCAACGCCAACAACACCACCAACACGACCAACACCAAGAAATTGTCATCCTCATCACCAGTTACACGCACAACTTGTGACATCGAGGAAATTTGGGACGAACAGATACTAAGACAATTGGTAAGTGAGGCCCTACGACACCCCCGTTTAGTAAATGTTATCGATAACATTTATTTTACTGGTTTTTTGCAGTTGGAACAGGCCTCCACATACGAGGAGCGTCGCAAGATCCGTGCACGTTTACGCGAACTTATGGCGGAACGCGAAGGTAAGTCGTGCATACCCCATTAATAGCGCTGCTTTAACCCAGAGCATTTATGATATCGGCACTAACCCCAACAACAACAACAAACATATAAATGGCAATCAGGTAGTATGCCAACTATAAGGAGACCTACTTGTCTACCTGTCTCTTTCTTTTCATATCTCTCTCTCTCTCTCTCTTTTTCTATATCTCTTTCTATATCTCTATCTAACGATCTAGTACGGCTATAGCTTCTGATTGTGTTCTGTATTTGTATCTTGTAGATATGCAAACAGCGCATACTCGTAGCTAGACTAAAAGTATAAAACCAAAACCTTAGGCGATTTTACAGGAAAGGTATTATAATCGATAAGCCTAAATGTTGTCAAAACCCCCTCCCAAAAAACTACCCCAAAAACTACACAAACATCTACAACAACAGAAAATCTATGTTTGTTTTCATTAGCTTCAATTTCATTTTCTTTATATTTTTATACATTTTCCCCATTTTCCAGAGGTTTTTCGTTCGTTAAACGTCACTCGTCACTCGTTCGTTTCTTTTTATTTCGTCTTCAATCGTTCTTTTGCTGTACATCCTTATCGTTAGTTCTTCAGTCTTCAACTTGTTATTCGTTCACCCCATGGAAACTTCAACTCGTTACATTTAAACTCGTTAAACTTTGAAATGGTTCAAAGTTACTCAAAGGCAAAATATAACAGGCAACCCTCGCAATACTTCAGTATTATTTTGTTTTTTCTTTTTTTATATATCTTTCTCCTGTTTCACTCGCAAAATCTTAAGCTCTTCAAGCACTCGTCCCTTCCTAACTCTCTTCTTTTTGACCGCTCTTTACTCGTTACCGTTTCGTTACCGTTTCGTTACCGTTTCGTTACCATTACCGATTCGTTGAATCGTTAAATGATACTTTCAAATATCGGAACTGATTAACTTTCAAAATTGCTATTATCCCGTTTACCCTTTATCGACGATTTTTCCATTCTTGGAAACATTTTCTATACCCTTGAGTTCTCGCACCGAACTTTCTTTAATGTCCTACAAAAAGTCAATCAGTATCAGATTCTCTCTTTTGTAATTCTTAAAAATGGTACTTTTCTTGAATGTTTATACATTTTTTCTTTCAACACGCTCGTTGAAGCTACGCGTTACTCATTAAAAAGTATTATCGATGTTTATTGAATTTCGTCCCAATTTCTTTCATACATCCCAAGTTATTATTTCACTCGTTACTTTTCATACGCTACTCGTTACTTGACAGTACTCACTCGTTATAACTCTTCACTGGTAACCCTATCAGGTCACAGCCTAATGTACTATTTATCTTTATTTTTGCTTCCTTCACCGAAAAGCCACTCGTTACAATGTGTTATAATTTCACTCGTTACAAGCTACTCGTTACAAGCTACTCGTTACTTGTGAAAATCTGTCTCGTTATTTTTTCAGTTTTTCGCTCGTTAAACACCCTTCAAAATCCTCAAAGTGTTCTTCTGTTGAACACCCTTTCAAAATCTTCACCGTTTTCTTTTGTTGAACACCCTGTAAATCATTATATAGGGTGTTCCATTAAGACGTGTGGTACTTTTTTTTGCAATCTTTTGAAAATATTTTAAGTCGTTCGAAAGACCACACAATGGAATGAAGTTTGGAGAATTCTCTCGCAAGTATACTATATTCACCCTGATTATATCCCACATATCATACTTGCAGATATTGTAAAGTATGGCCTACGGAATGGCCTGAATCAACGAGATAATTGTGCCTTTGAAGGTGGAAATCCTCTTTGAATCAGTTCCATAGAGATTTTTATCTTTAAAAAAACCCGCTAGATTTCACTTTTGGTAAGTGAATCTTGAGAAGTTAAGATCCAAAATATGTTAACTGTTAGACCCTTCTCCCTTGTGTAGCAATGCATAGTTAAAATCCTCTACCTCTAATCCTTGAGAATATTACAAAATATGTCGAAAAAGTATCGATGACAAAGTACCACCTCTACTCTTGGAACACCCTTTATATGCATACGCCACTCGTTACTCGCTCCAAGTCAAGTTCAAGCGGCTCAGCACCAAAAGCTGGCTGCTATGTCACTTGTTTTTCAGCCTGATCATCAAGCACAGGGCATGCCAAGTGCGCACAGCCTGTGTTATGTTGCAACTTTTGTTTTTCAGCTAAAAAAAAACCGCCAAAAACAGCTTTTTTTTTACAAATCCTGCGTGTAAACCCTTTGTTTTTGTTCGTGCGCTTGCAAGGATGATCCTAAAACGTACATATATATATTATGTATACCTCTCTCTTTCTTTCTCGCGTGCAAAAAAAAAACCTACACATATATATTTTTTTTGAAAAATCAAAAAAAATTTGTTAGAGCAAAAAAATTTGAAGGCAGGCGGTGAGAAGGCAGCCGCTGCCAAGGCGGATGAGGAGAGCAGCGCCAGCGAGTATGAGGAGATAATCGAGGAGGTGACCGACGACAGCGAAGAGGAAGAGGACGAAGAGGAGGAGGAAGAAGAGGAGGAGGAGGAAGAAGAAGAGGAGGAGAAGAAGGAGAAGGAGAAGGAGCAGAAAAAGAAGCTGCCAGCGTCGAAGCCAAAGCCAAAGCAAGAAGTGCAGAAGAAAGAGGAAACTCCAAAGTTGGAGCAAAAACTGGCCAAAGTTGAGCTGGGAAAGAAGCCAACGCAGCAGCCGCAGCCGCAGCAGCAGCAGATCGGGCAGTCACAGGTGGACGCAGGTCAACAGGGTGAGCCACAAAGCCGCAGCAAACAGCAGCAGCAAAAGCAGCAGCCAAAGCAGCCAGCAGCAACAGTTGCTCCCAGTTCTAGTCTTAGCAATAACAGTAGGAAAACCAACAACACCAACACCAACAACAGACAACAGACCAAAGACACGACAACAACCACAACCACAACAACACCACCAACACCAACAACCACAATAACACCACCCAGGGCCAGCAGCAACATGGCCGCCGGCGCACCACAAGTGAAACGTTTAAGTGTGCCACAAAAGGAGGATTCGGGCACAGAAAGTGGCGAGGATTTGCGTCTTTTGGCCGCCGGTTTGCGGGACACGCTCCAGCTGCAGCAGCAGAACAGCAGCCAGCACAACGAGGCCAACCGGGATCTGCTCGCCGAGGTGACCGATGCACTCAGCCGCCTCGAGTGTTCGCTCAAACTGGGCCAACAGCTGGCCGTCGACGGTGGCCAGCGACAGTCGTTGCTGGCCTTGATTGCCCGCCTGCAGACGGGTCTCAGTGCGCCGGAGCGCTTGGTGCCACAGCCGATCGATGCTAACCTCGCCGCCGCCAGTGAGGAGCTACCGGATTACGACGCTGACACGGATGCCATGTTGAATGGGCAACGCCAGCGTTTTGGCAAACGGCGTCAGCGCAGTAGTCGGCACACGGTGGGCGTCAGTCGGGAGGAGCTGGCCGATGCGCGACGCTATATGGAGGATATGCTGCGTCTGGAGGGGAGCACAACAGCGCCAACCACACCCACAGCCACCATGCCCAGCACACCGCCAGCCATGGTGGTCATGGCACCACCGCCTTTGGTCAAAAATGCCAGCTCCAGCGCCATAGCAGCTCCTGTGCTCTACAGACCCAATCAGTTTGTGCCTCAGGCGCAGGCGCAGCCACAGGTGCAGCTACGTCCACCCGCCAGCAATGCCGGCGGCGGCAACAACAACAATCGTCGTCCGCTTTCCGGTGATTATGCCGTTAGCTTCGCTCAATATGCCGCAGAGTCCGCCGCCGCCGCCAACGCCAACAACGCCGCCAACTCCGCCGCCGCCAATCGCTTTAATGGCAACAAAAAGCAGCTGATGAAACGCGCCAACACCATAGACATACCCAAGGCGAAGGCCAAGTATAGCAATGCGCACTGTGACAGCGATTCGGAGCTGGAGGATGAGCACAGCCAGGGTGGCAACGCCGGACCCAATCTGGGCCTGAAGCGCGCCGTGCAGGTCAGCGTGAAGCGACGTGTGCCGCAGGTGGTGCCACCTTTTGAGCCCAAAACCGAGAATGATCACAAATTCCTAGCGTTTATCAACAAACAGAATCACCAGGGTGGTCTGGGCTGGGCCGGCGCACGTTCCGTATCCAATTGGACGCACAAATTTGGCAACATCAAGCACACCTTTGAAACGGGCGCAGCGGCTACGGTGACCAAAGGCAAACCACCGCAGCCACCGAGTCATCAGCATCAGCATCATCATCAGCAGCAGCAGCATCACCAGCACCAACTCCAGCAGCAACACCAACTTCAGCAGCAACAGCAGCTCCAACAGCAACAGTTGCAGCAGCAGCAGCAGCTCCAGCAGCAGCAACAGCAGGCGCTGCTCGAGCGTCAGCGTCGCCAGGAGCTGGAACGCCAGCTGCGTCTGGAGCAGGAGGCACGCTTTGAGCGCGAGCAGCGCGCACGTCTGGAGCGTGAATACTACGAGCAGCAGCTGCAGCGCCAGCAGCTGGAACGCCAGCAACAACTGGAGCGTCAGCGCCAGCAGCAGGAGCAACTGGAGCGGCAGCGGCGTCAGGAGATGGAGCTGCGCATGCAGCAGCAACGCGAACGCGACAGAGCCGAGCAGCAGCAGCAGGTGGCGGCAGCGGCAGCAGCAGCGGCGGTGGCCAACACACCGCCCGTCAATCAGTTTATACACGCGCCCCAATCCGTCTTCCGGCCCATCGAGCAGGGTCCCACGCCCACGCCCAACATCTACAAGCCCATCGCACAGAAATCCAGCAATTGGCAACCGGCCGCGGCGCCACGCAGCAAGCAGCAACAGCAGCAGCAGCAACAACAACAACAACACCTGCAGCCACGCCCCAGCTATAGCAATACGCCCTCGCCCGCCTCCACGGCGGCCAACTCGCCCATAGGCCTGCCCTGGGTGGCGAAGCCGCGCGTGGACAACAGCGATTTCAAGCGCAAGGCGCACCACTTTGAGGAGCGCTCCCTCCGCGACAATCTGGAGCAGCAGCAACAACAGCAGCAGCAGCAGACCACGCCCTATTTGCAGCGCCACAATTCGCTGCGCGCCAAGGCGACACCACTGGCATTTAGCGAATTCAAGAAGCGACCCTCGCTGCCCAATGCCATGGATCCCGAGCTGGAGCTCTACAACATGCGGCAACAGCAGCAACACCAACAACAGCAGCAACAGCAGCAACATGTGGCCGCTGCACCACCGCCGCCCACCAACATCTCGTTCACCTATGCGGACTATGCACCACTGCGTCGTGGCGCCACAAATCTGGCCAATTATCGCAGTCAGCCGTGCCTGAGCAGCGCTTTGAGTGAGCCACTGACCAATCCACTGGCGGCACCGCTGGTGCTGACCAATGCGAATCCCACCTATTTGCCACCGCAAAACGCACGGCAATTCGACTATGCCAGTCCCATGGACAGTCCCACCAGCTGCTTGACGGGCGCCGCCATGACGGACAATACGGATGACGATCTGGACATGGATTCGGATCACAATATGCCGCATGAATATCGCGCCGAGATCAAGGTGATGCGCAAGCCACGCAGCCAGACGGCGGTCACAGTGGCAGCACCACGCACGGCGCATGTGAGCGATGATGAGGTGTTCGGCAGGAATTCCAGAGCAGCCAAATCCCTCTTATATACCATGAAGCAGCTGGGGGGCAACGGAAATGGTAATGGCAATGGCAAAGGCAATGGCAATGGCAATGGCCATGTGAATGCCAATGGCAGTGGACAAAAGACCAGCACGCGCAGCAAACAAACCCCCCTGACGGCGCCCAGTTCGCCCAGTCACAAATCCGGCTGCCTGTCGCCGGATGGACGCATGTATCAGGCACCGCTGGTGGAACCACTGTTTCCACAGCTCAACAGCTTTGAGTCGAATCGGCAGCCGCAGTACGTCAGCACGCCCAGCATTAATAGCTATGTGAGCACCACCGAGGCGCCCTCAAGCTATGTGGTTACCTATCCGCTGGAGGATTCGGCGGATGAGCAGGACAGCAAGCTGCACGTGAGCCGTGTGCGACGCAGCTCGGAGCATTCAAATGCCAGCTCCAGCTTGTCACACACCAGCTGGACGGCGAATCCCATGCATGTGCAGCCACCGCCAGTGGATCGCAGCAATAAGCCACAATTGGCGCCCAAACCACAGCCACAGCCACAGCAACAGCAGCAACCGACGCCGCCAAAGCAACAACAGCAACAGCCGCCCACGCAGCCACGCCCCAAGCTGAGCACACGCAGTCACACGCTGAGTGAAACTATGAACTATGAGCCCCCCAAGCCGGAGCCCGTGAGCAGACCAAGTCAGGGTCTGCAGCAACGAGTCATGTCGCAGCAGATCCTCAACAGCAGCAGCAGCAGCACCACCACCACCACCCAACGCCAGCAGCAGCAGCAGCAACAACAACTCAATGAGCTGCGCCGCAAGAGCCTGGGCAATGTGCTGGAGCAGCGCGAGACCAAGCGTAGCATCTACCAGGAGCAGACCCACCTGCAGCAGCAGCAACAGCAGCAATTGGTCTACAAGTCCTCCGCGCCCGCCGACACGCCCGACATAGTCAAGTCCTCGTTGCCCAAGGAGAATGCGCCTTTGCTTAAGAAATTTGGTCCGCCACAGCGTCATCATTATGTGCCCAATGCCTATCAGAGTCCGCAGCTGAACAAGCAGCAGAGCATCACCAGCAGCAGCACCATCACCACCAGCTCCAGCCACATCAGCGTGCAGCAACAGCAACAGCAACAACACAAGCCGCTCATAGTGGAAACGCCCGCCACACCGCAGCCCCAGGCACAGCCCAGCGCAGAGCCCGCGCCGGAGGATCAGATACCCCGTAATATTGTCTTTAACAATGTCAGCGCCTTCAGCTCACTCAGTCGACGCAGCCAGCAGGAGGAACTGCAGCAGCAGCAGCAGCAGCAGCAGCAACAATCCACCCGCATCAATCGTCTGAGCAAATGCGATTCCTGGAATCAAATCTGTCAGCAACAGTTGCCACCGCAGCCCAGTGCGGCGCCACGTTACCATCAGGCGCCATCTGGTGGCGGCGAGCTGCGACGCACCAAGTCGGGTCACTCGCTGGCGGTGCCCAAGCTCTACGAGGCGGGCATAGACAAGGAGCAGCTGGGCGAGAAGCAGCGCACGGTGGCCGCCTATTTCTCCGGTCAAAAGTCACCCACGGGTGGACAGCTGGAGGAGCTGCGTGCCACAACCACCGCCAGCAGCACAACAACAACAACAAACAGTAGCCGTAAATCGGCTATAAATCGCACCAAAACTAGCGAGAAATTGTCGACAGCTCGCAAATCGCTGAGCTCGTTGAACACGGCCGCCACATCGAACGGTAATGTTTCGCTGGCCCACGGACTGGGCCTGGGTCTGGGTATGGGTCTGTTGCATGGCGCTGTTGGTGGTGTCGGTGGCGCCACACAAATCTCGCGTGGTCCCGGTGTTGGGCCCCTGGGCCTGAGTCGCAGTGCCACAATGCCGCACATAGCGCATCTCAATTTGCTCGATGAAAGCAATGTGGAGGATGCATTCGAGCAGCTAATGCTGGGTGCCTAAATCATGCCTATCGATATACATATATCGATAACAAATTGTTGGACAGAGACACACACACATATACACCGCAGCCATTCCAGTTTGAGCCGCCCAGCGCGTGACGCAACTGGACCCACAAACGAGACACACACACACACAACGAAAGCGAACTGTACTGATTACCGATTACCGATTAACGATAACTGTTTTACTGTTAATGATTGTTTTTTTTTCTGGGAGCTTAGACTTAGGATCTATATTTAGTAGAACAACAAGAACAGACGCGAACGTTTCGATTTCAAAACGTTCCACACATGTTTCAAATCTCATTTCGTTGCGTTCTCAATTTGACGAGCAGAGCAGGAGGAGGGACCACATGAGGGTTTTGATTGATTAGTTTGATATTTCTTATAAACACACACACTACACACACACACACACACACACAACCACTGCCGAGTTTGCTGCGCTGCCCAACAACAACTACAACAACAGCAACAACAACAACTGCAACAACAACAACAACAAAGATAAACCACAATAAATTGAAGCAAATTCCTTGTGAGTTCAAAAGTTCGTCAAAACAGCGTTGCCACCTTGTTGTTATTTGCGCGCGTTAATGTACTACCATTACCATTATTTTGCTCTAAATCACTTTATGCCCAGCCTCTAAGTCTATATCTAAATCTAAATCTAAACTCTGTATATATATACATACAACTATATCTTTATATCTATATTTGTATAATCATATTTTTTGCCTGCCTTCCCGAAAACAAAAAAACCGAAATCTGTATAAAAGTTTGTTGCTTTTGTTTCGTTCCGTTTCGTTTCGTTACGTTTTGTTTCAATTCCGTTTTGTTCCGTTGGTTGGTTGGTCCCCAGCAAACACTTTTCGACATCCAAAAACACACAAATTTTGATCAATTATATATATACATATTACCCATGTTGTCCCTCCTAAAGTTATCTCTTTGGACCGATTTGTCACAGTTTAGACATATATCATATTATACTTTATATATTTTTTACATCTTTTTTTTTGTAACTCAGCTCAGCTGCTCCAAAGCTCGCGCTGTGCTGGCTCCATTAAGGCTTAAGCATGTTCCATAGATATATTTTATAGATCTTTAAAATATATATAGATTTTTTTTGCATATACAAATTTTTGTGCATGTTTTGATTTTGTTTTACTTTTATACACTTTTTTAGGTAAAATAACTATATATTTACGATCTTCTAAAGCCTTTTAAGCATAGAAGAAAGCAAAGTGTTTAGGATATATAAAAAATTCCCTATTTGTCTGTCTGTTTTAAGTATAGGCAGTCTGTCTATACATCAACTTTTTGTTCTCTTCATACCGAACCCTGTTCTGTTAGGCACATTCGTCGGAACCAAGTAGATCGTAAAATAGAAAGCTATGTTTGCTCATATATCTTAGATTTTTTGAGCTAATACTCTGAAATTCATAAACTTCTAAATATATTTATTATCTGACGATCTACTTAATTTCACAAAAATTGATCTATAAATACAGAAGTTATGGAACAATATAGAAATCAATGCCATTTATGTTCTCTTCTAAGGACAATCCGTCTGTCATTCTCTCCAAACAACTTTTTGTAATCTTGGTACCGATCCTTCTACTGTTAAGACTCTGCACATTTGATGAAACTGACTAGATCGAACAACAGAAAGTTAAATTTGCCCAAATTTCCTAGATTAGCTTAGCTAATGCTTTGAAATTTCATATATTTATAAATATATTTATTATCTCTCTAATTAATTTCACAACAATTGATCTATAAATACAGAAGTTATGCAACAATTTAGAAATCAATAAAAACATCCCATTTCAGTTGTCTTTTAAGGACAATCAGTATGTCATACTGTCCAAGCAAGTTTTTGTAATCTTGATACCGAACTCTCTTCTATCAAGAGTCGACATATTTGTCGGAACCGATTGGATTGTACTACAGAAAGTTATATTTGCCCATAGTACCTACATTTCTTGAGCTAATGCTCTGAAATTTTATATACTTCCAAATATATTCGTTATCTCTCGATCTACTTAATTTCACAACAATTGATCTATAAATACAGAAGTTATGCAGCACTTTAGACATCAATAAAGACAAACTGAACAAGAACTTATTAGTTCGTAGGTTCGAAACCCCTTATAAAGTAACAATCCAACCCAACTTCAAAAAGTGTATAAAATCTTCGGCTTGCCGTAGAAAATCCTTTCACATTCGATTTGTTTTGTTTTCTACAAAAAGTACGTACAACAACAACAACAACAACAACAACACCAGAACCACCAACAACGCCACCAACAGCGTCATAAAACAGACACCCATCCGGCAACACCGGCACCACCACCACCACCTCCAGCACCACCAACAACAACAACAATCGCCCAAAACATCTGAAAATTGTTGTCTAGTTTTGTGTGTGTGTGAGTGTGTGTGTGTGTGTGTGCGGTGTGCGCCTGCGTGTGTGTGTGGCATGTAACAGTTGTAGCTTTTAGGCGCAGCGTTGCCACACTGCGCGTTTCCGTCGCTCGTTGTCAATTGTAGCTTGGGCGCAGCGTTGCCATACTGCGCATGTTTTTTACACTGCCAAACAAATTTTTTGATTTTGGCATTTTTTACATAGTTATTTCTTTGTCGTAATTTGTAATTCTTTTTGTTGCTAGTTCTTCTGCCACGTATTGCCTGCTCTTTAGAGTGTAGTCTAAAGCCAAGATACAAGCAAAATAACAATTCTTAACTAATCTATAGCATATTTTTTACGATTTCCCTCACTCAACTTTGTTTTTCAATAATCTTTTGTATTGTTTCATTGAATTACTTTTATTACTTTTATTATTATTATCATTGTGTGCATGCAATTTTCAAACTAATTGTTGTAATTATTGCTTTCTTTTCTCTTCACCCCCGAAAATATGTGTCTTTTATCATGATCTTTAATAAACATAAACAAATGTACATATACAAACACACAGCACAACACAAGCAACAAAGCTCAACGACCAGTGAACGCACCGAGACCAAGTCGAAGGATGGCGGCGCAGTTGTTACCACGACAACAACAAAAGGTAAGCACTATAATCCATATTACAGGGTATATACACGAGGGTGGACTGAAAAGCATACGATCCAAAAGAATCATGCTGCCAAACCAAACTTTGAAATGTGTTATGCCATCTTTTATGGGGTAACATGGATTTTGAAATGTTAAAAATCGATACCATAATGTCTAGAATATTTTCTGAATGTTTCAAGACAATCGGTATAAAAGTAAAGGTTCTATCACCTTTGGGAGAGTGGCCCCTCTAAAACATATGTAGGTTATTTCATTGCTTCAATCTCTGACCAGTTTTTCTGGAAATAGAATAAAATTTCAAGCAGATAGAACCTTTGGAAGTGCGGCCCTTATAAAAAATATGTAGTTAATTTCCCTGCTTCCATATCTGACATGTTTTTTCTCGAAACATCATTTTCAGAATATTTTCTGAACGTTTCAAGACAATCGGTACAAAAGTGTTAAAACTAGAACACATAGGGGCCCCTCTAAATTATAGAATTATATGTCTAGAATATTTTCTAAAAGTTTCAAGACAATCGGAATAAAAGAGCAGCAGATAGTACCTTTGGGAGAGCGGTCCCTTCAATCTTTGAACATTATTTCTAAAAACATCGTTTTCATCGTTTTCGGTGATCACAATTTCTCAGGAACTAGTGACACGATATTATTCAAAATTTTCACAGTTATTCTGAATAGATTGACCTCGTAATAAACCTAAAAAATTATATTTTTCAAAGCCCTCCGTAAACTACGATCTCTATGATTTTAAACGAATCCTTCGTCGATTACGCTGACCACCGCGAGGAGTATTATTTTGAAGGCGTCAAGGGATTCAACGGATTTCAATGAAAAGGCACAAAATATTATTCCAAAATGTCAACAACATTTATATAGTAGTTATCGCTAATTAATCGTCTTAAAAGATTAAACGCAGAGAAAGAGTTAAGCTTTAAGGTCCTCTGCCAAATGTAAACCAGTCAAAAAGTTCTAGTCGATAGAGCACCAGGAAGATTTACCATCTAGCCGAACTAGAATATGAATTTTTGAATATCTGCCAAAGTTGATGTAAAATTGTAATACAATTTTTGTCTTAATTTCATGCTATAATTTCTATAAGTATAAGCAATACCATTTCTATTTTCCATTTTCTGGAAAGAAAAAATTCTCTAAGTGTCATATTCTTGCGATTTTAAAAAGGTGGCAGCACTGTTTTAGGTACAGTATGGAGCACTGTTGAAAAATTTTGAAATATTGCATTGGGAAACATTTCAGACCACACTCGTGTATATATATATAAATTATATAGTTATATCTATATACTATATCTACATCTTTTGATTTTCAGTTACCACACGCACTGTAAGCGGCAGCGCTGCAGCGAAAAACATTTCACCGCTGGCTAAATTCAAGCAGCTCGACAAGGCTGCCCAGCAGCAGGCTCAAAAGTAAGCGATAATTTTACCATATGTATCTAGATCTACCATATGATATACATATACATATACATAAACATATATATTCGATATTAATCATAAACAAAATATATACATTTGCATATTGTAGAGAGCAAACACTTTGTCAACAAAGAAACAAAAAACAATACAATGAAAAAGTTAGTGCAAACAAATTCTAGTTTTGAGTTTAAATATCGAAAATCCGATTAGATATGGCAGCGCTGGAAATGCGAATTTAAATGTTCAAATTGTATTCAAATATTAAACAACCCAGATGATATGGCAACGTTGCTAAAGCTAAGCAAATGTCAAATTCATATTCAACTCTTGTATTTGACGTTGACCAACACTACTTAGGAAAAAAGTAGTATTTACTTAAAATAAAAAAATAAAGCTTGATTTTTATAAAAAAAATTTAATTTACAAAATTTTTACTTAACTAATAATGAAATACTGCAAATATCATTTCGGTGATTCAAACATAAGTTCAAATCTTCCAATTTGTTGTCAAAAACACTTTATAAACTCTCTTCAGGCAGACATTTGAAATTTGATGAATATCAGGCAACGCTATTCTTCAACATTTATCAACACTGTTTGCTTATATACTAAGCTTAGCTCAAATTCTCAAATGAAAGAATACACAAATATGGCAGCACTTTTGACACTCAAATTCAAATTCAAATTGAATTGAAATTATGTTTACCAAGACTATTTGTGTAGAATTTTTACAATTTGCTTGTAAAAGCTTAGCTTAAAAATTCAAATTTAGAAGCCAATGAACAATATGGCAACGCTTTTGACATTCCAATTCAAATTGAATGAAATTTACGTTTACCAACACTGTAGTATTTTCACAATTTGCTTGTAAAAGCTTAGCTTAGAATTTCAAAAGCAGAAACCAATGTGCAATATGGCAACGCTATTGACATTTAAATTCAAATTTAAATTGTAACTGACGTTTGGCAACACTAAACTTTCTATAATTTGTTTGCAAAACTTTTTCTTTGTACACATTAAATTTTGGTGGCAGTTTAAAATTATAAAAAAAACTCCAAAAAAACTCAAATACACCCACACACTTACACACACACACGCACAACCAACTCGATTCACTAGTTTCGCCTTACATATAAAAACATTTTGAAAGCAAAAACTACTTTCCGGTGTTGGTTAACGGCAAAATTAATGTCTCCTGTCAAGTCTAGGCAATAAATCGTTGTAGGAACAAGAAACTATATACTCTTTAGGTGTGTAAAGCCTGTAGTGTGCATATGTTTGACTCTGTCTAACACGCAGAGCACGCTCTTTCTCTCTCGCTCTCTCTTTCATTCTGAGTGTGAATACTTTTGTCTCTCTCTCCCTCTCTCTCTCGCTCACTCTCTGTCTCCGTCTCTGTCTGTCTCTTGTTACCTTATGCACGTTTTGGTCTATTGTCCTATCTCGCTGTCTCTTTCTGTGAATCTATCCAAAGTTCTCGAGTTTTGGAGCTTTAGTTACACGTATTTCTCTCTAGTTTTTAAGTAGTTTTAGTTAATAATTTTCCCCTGCTAACACACACACACACACACACATACACGAGCTAAACAAATAAGAACAACAATTTTATATATATTTAAAAAAAAACCAAAAAAAATCGAAAATCAAAACCAATTTTTGTGTGAGTTTCGCTAAAACGTCTGCCCCTTCCCCCCGTTTGCCTCGTTTGTTCAGATCATCTCCGACAACAAGCACACCCACGACCCCCGGCGGTTCAGCACAACCGTTGTTCAAATTTACCGATCCGGCATTAAATGCGCGCGCCGCCACTGTCAAGGATCAACTTCTGCAGTGGTGTCAGCACAAAACGCAGGAATATGAGGTATAAAAACCTAAAAAATACCACAAATTATACCAAAAACCCAAAAAAATACAACTACGCCACAGCCACAGCCATAGAACGTTTTATTTCTTATTTGTTTTTACCACCTAAAAATATACATATATCTTTTTATTTCCACTTTTTTTTTTTTGTATTTTGATTTTTTGCCGTTCGTTTTGACTTTTTTTAACCAAAAAAAAAGCTAACGCTTTAGGCCCAAAAGTAACAAAAACAACTGAGGAAGGATCAACTTTGGCACGCCGAAGTTTGCATACTCTTTTCGATCAGAAATATGGTTTATAAGACCATCAAATTCCAATGAAATTTGGTATAGCATTAGATAAGAAGGAAACTTAAGTGTGAGTGAAAAATTAGTTAAATATCTTTAGAAACTTGAGAATTATGAGCAATATCGACTTGTAGTTATGGTTACCATATAAGAAGAAAGATAACTTTGGCACGCCGAAGTTTGCATACTCTTTTCGATAAGAAATATAGTATATAAGAACATCAGATCCTTTTTAAATTTGGTATAGCATTAGATAAGAAGGAAACTTAAGTGTGAGTGAAAAATTAGTGAAATATCTAGAAAAACTTGGGAGTTATGAGCAATAGCGACATTTAGTTGTCAGTATACCATATGATATAGTAACCTGATGCTTATGAAATTTTGTGGAATGTTAGATGAGATTGAATATCAACTATGTTTCAAAAATAAAAGCATAAGCTTGAGACACTTGGGAAATATGAGCAATACTTGCTTTTCATTCTTAGATAACTATATGATATAATCTCAAGTGTGTGTCAAATATAAATGAAAATAGCGTGAAAACCTTGATAAATATGAGCGACTGTCTATTTTAGTTGTATGACAGCTATATCATATAGAAATTCGATTCTTTTGAAATTTGGTGGAGCCAAAGATAATAATGAATCTTAGGAGTGTGTAAGCTTTCAGTCCAATACGTTAGAAAACGTGGGAAATGTGGAAAAGTCGATTGTTGATTATATGGCAACTGCATGATATAGTGGTCGGATTCTTTTAGCGCCATGGCTTATAGAGAAACTAAGGAGTATCTCAAATTTAAAAACAACAGCTTGAAAAACATGGGAAATATGGGCAGAACCGAATTTGTATGGCAAATATGTGATATAGAAATCTGATATTATTGAAATTTGTTGGTTCTATGGATAATAAAGTAACTTTAAAGCCTGTCGAAAGTAACAGCTTCAAAAATATGGGAAATATAGGAAAAAAAACAACTTTTAGTAGTATGACAGCCTATCTATATAGTGGTACGATACTTTTGAAATTTGATGCAAGAATAGTTAAGAGTAAGTAAAATTGAAATATGGGCATATGGGCATTATGATCCGGTCAGTTGCAAGAAAAGTAGACTATATACCAAGTTTCTTTACGATAACTCAAAATCTGAGGGGACTTACGAACAGACGGATAGATGCATATTTTTTTCGATCTAGCTAAAATTTTGGGGTACTGCGACGAGATAATAAACCATAGCTCAAAATTTAATATACAGTGAAACCTCTCTACAGTGGACAGCGACGGTCGCCTGAAATTTGTCCATTATTGAGAGGTGTCCACTAATGGGAGGTTAATTTACATGTTTTTCCCCCCCGTTCCCAAGGTTTGTCCATTAATAGGAGGTGTCCACTTATGGGGGTGTCCACTGTACAGAGGTTTCACTGTACTTTTTTCTGCGAAAAGAGCATAAAAATACCAAAAAATACTAAACTTAACGCTTAACCCTTGGCTGAGCTTTTTGAGGTTAATTTTTCTACAAAACACGCACACACACGCATACACATTACATATACACACACACACACACACACACACATACGCACGCACGCAAACAGCTTGGCTTGGCTAGAAGAAGAAGAAGAATCAGAAGAAGAAGAAGAAGAAGCAGAAGAATCAGCAGTAGAGGAAGAAGAATCAGAAGAAAAAGAAAAGGAAGAATCAGCAGAAGAAGAAGAAGCAAAGATGAAGATGAAGACGAAGACGAAGCAGACTCAAAGCAAAGCGCAAAAAAACTGCGCAGCTTTCAAGTTTAACCGTTAGATTGCGTGCCGCTTTTATAACCGCTATTTTATAACCGTTTGCTTTAATTGTTGTTGTTGTTGTTGTTGTTGCTATTGTTGCCATTTGCCATTTGCCGCTTCGTTTGTTGCTTTTGGGGCTGGAATTTTACAACAACAAATTAAACCTAATTAAAGAAAAAGTTTCTTTCGAATCGCTTTAATCGCTGTTTAGAAATGATTAGAAAACTAAAACTAAAAAAAAAAAGAAATAATAATAATAAACCACGCCCTACGCCTTACGCCCGCCATAAACCGTTTGCGCCCGCCCGCCCAACCAACCGCCCGCCCGACCGCCCGTCGCTAATCCGAAAACCTCTCTCTTCATCTCGCCGTTTCTCTCCCCGCAGAACGTTCAAATAAGCAACTTCAGCTCCAGCTGGTCGGACGGCTTGGCCTTTTGTGCGCTGATCCACCACTTCCTGCCCGACGCCTTCGACTACAGCCAACTAACCAAACAAACCCGACGACACAACTTCGAGCTGGCCTTCAGCGTTGCCGAGTAAGTTCAAACCAAAAAAGTACCAAATTAGACAACACTAGTCAGCGGAATGTTAACTGGTTTACATATTTCCCTTCTGCAAAATGTTAAGTGCTTGCCATAGAAATGTTATAAACAGTTTTTAATGGCAAACGCTGGTTATTAACATTTGCCAGCACTGTAAACTGCCAAAAATTTAAATATATTTTATTAAAAACTAGCCAAAAATATAAATATTAGAAAAAGCTCAACAAAACATACCAAATTAGACAACACTAGTCAGCGGAATGTTAACCGGTTTACATATTTCCCTTCTGCAAAATGTTAAGTGCTTTCCATGGAAATGTTATTAACAGTTTTTAATGGCAAACGCTGGTTATTAACATTTGCCAGCACTGTAAAGTATTCAAATATATTTTATTAAAAACTAGCCAAAAATATAAATATTAAAAAAAATCTAAATTGAAATTAGTGCTCGATCTTCTATGCATTACAGCACCTAGAAGAAAAGTAAAAATCTACTATAATATTCTGCTGTCCAGTGTTAACTATATCCATAACAATCGTCTTCTTTATAAAACATTTATGTTAATAATTTGATCTATTTCTTCCCGAAACAGCGAAAAAGCTGGCATTGCCCCACTGCTGGACGTGGAGGACATGGTGGAGATGAGTCGTCCCGACTGGAAGTGCGTCTTCGTCTATGTGCAGAGCATCTATAGGCGTTTCCGCAATTGCCAGTAGATCGGAGCAACGCGATATGGGCCACAATTCAACAAATTTAATAGCAGTTTATCCAAAAATAACACAGAAATAAGCAAGGAAATCTCACATATTTACTATAGAACCCCCGCCCCGAATCGATCAATGTTTTTACTCTATAAACACTTTTATTTTTGTTTGTTTGTTTGGTATTTCGTGCTGTTGTTACACACGCGTCCTATATATATATCCGATAACCGATATACCGATAACCCGATAACCTATACCCCCCCCCCTTTCTAACACAAATGGCAGGCTCGTCAAATTGAACAGCAAAAACATTTGTACGTTTTTTGTGTTTGTTTTTTTTTTGATTATATTTTTTTTTACTATTATTATTATTATTATTATTTGTTATTGAAAAAAAAACTATGCAATAATCGTTGATTTTTTTTGTCATAATTATAATTATATAAAAAAAGAGAAGAAAAAATTGCAAGGCGCAAATTGTACTAACCCCGCTGAGTTTAGATGATGTTGATGATGATATAACGCTTCGATGATGATGATGATCATATAATGTTGATTATACAAGCATAAAGTCCCACTTTTATATACCCTACAACACCACTCTACACATCTACATACATCCATATATATGTACTCAACCTTTAAGCGAGCGCGATATTACGAACAAGAAGAAATTACTAACTCGCCAGCGATATACGATATCAGAATAAACCATATATATACCTAAATATATACATACATACATGTATCTACAGCTAATATTAACATTAAAAAAAATTATTAAAAAAAAAGAAGAAGAAAAACTGCTACTTTTGTTCATTTATTTCGGGGGGGGGGGGGGGGGGGGGGGAACGGACTTTCAACGGCAACAAAACAGAGTGCTCCAAACAAA